>JAUCBJ010006151.1:0-42230 GCA_032718475.1 Nemertoderma westbladi | reverse complement strand
GTGGACTCGTGTGTATTATATATTATCTGTATACCGGATGGATTTTGGCCGAGGTATGTCGACTTATTTTTGCTTATCGATTTAGTAAGTAAAAATACATCAACACCTATAGTCTGTATGTGTTAGTTTGGTTGGGTTTGGGATGCGTAATGTTGTGTTGATAATATAATTATAATCACCGCATCGGTTGTGGTCTTTGTCAGCTGGCCACTATCTGTGTATAGTTCAAATCAACGTTGGTATATTTACTAAGAGGACGGTACAGTGATTAACTGTTCTAATGCAACCGTCATTTGTGATGGTCTCTCTATGGGTAAGAGCACCCCCACCCCACCTCCCCACACCCCCCCCCCCCTACCCCAACCACTTCCACTCCCCCCCCCCACCCCCCTCCCTACCCCACCCTAGCCCCCCACCTACCCCACCCCACCCAAGCCCACTCCCCCCCCCCCTACCCCACCCACTTCCACTCCCCCCCTACCCCACCCCACCCAATCCCACTCCCCCCCCCCCTACCCCACCCACTTTCCACTCCCCCCCCTACCCCACCCCACCCAATCCCACTCCCCCCCTACCCCACCCACTTTCCACTCCCCCCCCCCCCCCCCCCAATAATCGCTTATTTCCAACTAAATTGTGCAGAAGCAAATAGGCCTATATAGTGTATCCTGATTATTATATAGTACTGTTTTAGTAAATTAATTGTGTCCACAAGAAGTTCAATGTTTCTAAAATACGCCATTGAATGTAACCAGCAACAAAATTATGTGTAATATTATCGGTGCAGCAATCTCCGAACTGCTTGAGGTATTCGCATCTGTTGTCGTTTTTTCAACCGCCCTGCTAGTTGTCGTGGTAGCTAGATTCACCTCCCAGATTGGTGTTGGACAATCACCAGGACAACACATCACCTGGCATGGCCTACTCTTGACCCTGAACCCAGTAAGAATAGAATCCCTAACACCAATCCAAACCCGAATGATGTCATCTAGGATGCTTTCCACGTCCTCGAAACTGTGGTGATCTATTTTAAACCCATCTTCTAACTGTTGGAGAAACGCTGGACACCTATCTTCATTCAGAGCCAGGCAAAAGTCGAGTCCAGAAGAATTGCTCACGCACTTTTCCACGATTAACTGGATCATGAACTCATCACCAGTGTCATCGTGAACAGCGATATATCGAATGAAATAAACGGCACATTCTTCGCAAGTATGTTGAATGTGTTTGTTATTTGTATGGCGTTCTGTTGAGAAATGCGCTTCATCTAACCAATGCTGATTGCTATTCTGTAGATTCGCTATTCTTTCATCCACCACCTGTTGTAGGACCTTAGTAGTTGCATTAATGGTCATGGATCCTTCTTCATAGCATGCAAAACCACTATAACATACCATAATGTGTGGTATCATGTATAGTGCATATAGTGTTGCGGTCTGATAAAACATCATTATCGTAACTTTATGGTTTGGTTATGTGGTGTTGTAATAACAATTATTCTACTACACAGTATGTGCACATACAGTCAGACAGCAGAACACCTAATCGGCCTAGATCATGTGGGTGGGGGCGAGGCAGGGTATCCCGTCATTAGTTCTAAAGTACTTTAGTTCCAATGGACTTTAGTTCTAAACCCAAACGTCACTTGTTCTAATAATAAATGTCATTAGTTCCAATGGACTTTAGTTCTAAATGAAAAGGTACTTTTAGTTCTAAAGCAAACGTCAGTTGTTCTGATCAGGGCGTCAGTACCGAAAGTTATGAGAAAGTTATCGAAAACGTTAAAGCAGTGGCGAAAGCTATCCTTTTACTGTTAGGGGAGACATTTCGCACTTTTAGTGTCCGATATCATTCATAAACAATAAATATATGGGTTCTAAGTCAAATAATTGCCGTTTAATTTCAAATAAACCTTCGCGAAATATACAGTCACAGACGAATTATATATTACTATGTCTTCCGCTTGGGGACAAATGGCATGGTCACATAAAAAAGGGTGATAATATGTGTTCAATCTACTATATAATCGAAACGCTGCATTGCAACTTACAAGAAATTCTATTCCGGCTTTTCGGCAAAATTGCGTCCCCAAAACTCCCCATCACTCATTACTTTCGCGAGGTTATCTGTCTCTACAAGGCTGCTGTCAGTAAAGTCACGGACTTTCCCAGCATGCTTATTCTCTCCATGAGGCTCAGGCTACCAAAGCACAAGATCATGCACAGGCTGGTCCTACCTGAGAATCAATGCCCAGCGAAGAAGTGGTGGCTCTGAACAAAAGTCAAGGTTAGGGGACATAATGCTTTTCATGCTTTTCGGATTTCTAAATTCCACACAATTCTAAATGCAATCTCTAATCTTATAAATCTTATCTTATAATAGACGCGAATGACCTGATTTTATACTCAACTGACCAAGCCGAACTCCAACCTGCCCTCAATGTTCTACATGACTGGTGCATCCTCAACAGTAAGCTGTAAGCTGTAAACATCAAGAAAACAAAAATAATTAAATTTCGCAAAACCGGCGCCTCGCTAAAAATGGTAACCACCTCAGCTGTCCCCAGTGCCCATCTCTTGCCATTCTGGCCTAAACTCAACTCAACTCAATTGAATTTATTGTTAATCAACTCAACTCATCTAAATTTATTTCAATCTCTAACTGTGTATTCCAATGTTTGTTTCTTTTGTTTCTTTTGTTCTGAGGGTGTACAGTATATTATAATATTATTAATGCTTTTTTGGTTTTGTTGGAAATGGGTGGATATTTATTTACAATATACTGTGTACTGTACAGTACACTACAGTTTAGGTATACATATTTATGTATAGCGTTTGCACGCAATGAAATTTTTATAAGGTAAATATTATGTTGCAAATAAATATGGGGCGATGAAGTAAGCGTGATGAGCATATGGGCACCTCTGTTTCAACCATTGTCTGTCTGTCGGTCAGTCCGTCAGTATGAGGTTGAAGAATGTTTAAAGGCTAATAAACTATCAATATATGATAAAATAATAAACAAACTTCGGTGTCAAAAATCCGAATTATAATTTGAGTAGGGGGACTCAGCAGTTAACCAGTCTACCTCTAGAGAGCGTCTAGGAAACAGTTGAAACAATAGAACCCTTATGCTAAGTTTGCTTACTTCGCCCTGCTCAAAGACCCACGAATGTGTTGAATGGTTATATAATGTTGATAAGTTCTACTGTATATATGCTTTGCTGGTGATATACTGTATACTGTACTTATGTTATTGATCTAAATTTGAATGCTTCTGTGCATGAAAACGAAGTATGAGTAATTAAGACCTAATTAGCTTGCAAACAAACATGTGTTTATTATGTTCTATAAAGCTTGAATGCTTGAAATGTAAAATGTAATGTAGTTGTGGTGGTAAGCTACATATTGATCTTAATTGATATGTTCTGGCTTTGAAACTACCATCCCCGCTGTGAATATTTCATATTACAGTAGGTAGTCACGCACATGTGTGGCAATGTGTTAAATAACTAATTTACTATATTATTATTAATATTTTAGGAACTGTTGTATTAAATAGCAATGAATTTATAAATATAACACTAACCACTGCCACGTAGTTATCAACATAACACTAACAACAGTCATGTGGTTATAAAGATAACACTGACTAACCACTGCCAAGTTTCCGACCTTTCTTCCATTTAATTAGTCTTCCCATGGATTCTGTGTTTTGAAGAAAAATTTCCTGAATAGAAATAAAGCCATGTAAGATGTAAAACTAATAGAAATCATTAATAACTATTGGTTATGTTTTATAGCTATCAGTTCTCATTAAATTATATAGAGAAAGCTACAGTACAATCTAGAATGATCATGTAGTTAGACAAACCTGTTCATCGAAGTTGTTGACTTATTGAACAACCTCAATTCTGGAAATTCTATCGACACTGGCATTTCTTTCCAATCCTAATTTATACACATAAGTGTCATTCCCTTCCAATAAATCGTAATTCTGTTTCAAACCGGCGATATCAGAGCAAATCAACCCGGTCCCAACCTGAGATAGCGAGTTTGGAGTGTCACTACGGCATGCTTCATTCTCCGCGGCGTCGTTGATGCCTCCAACAATGTGGTTATAAAGATGTCGAAGTTCCGGCTGAGACCCAAACGAATCTACCCATGAGTTGGTAGCCACAGTGCCATCTCAACAGCATCAGTGCTGCACATGGATGTGTCTATTTCCTCAATATCTTCTTCAATGCTCTCACCATCACGGCTGAAATTATCGGCATGTAGAGTTCTGTTATTAAAGTCGCCTTAATCTTCAATGTCACTGACATTATCGTAGTCATTACTACTTTGCGAAGTATCTTCCTTGTTGTATATCCTATTTATTTTCCAGCAATGTCTTCACTGTGAATCGAGCTTGTGTTTGGGGACGATGCATAAAACAACTGTCTGTACTGCGTTGAAAGCTGCACCACATCTTCATTTACCTCAATTGTGTCTGCATGAGGAATTGAAGTTACAATGCTATAAGAATCATAACTTCTGTCATTTCCCTCTATGACATTGTCTTCATCATCCTTTGGATTGTCGACTAATGGAATCTCAAGAGGAATGCTGTCATCATAAAGCATGTTGACTATGTTCTACGCATGTCCTTAGATCATCATAATGATGATGGGGTGATGATAACTCCACCTACTGGCTCCAGAAGTCGAGGAAATCCTGCCAAGTACCTAACTGATCTAGACTTTGCTGATGACTTAGGAGTACTCCCAGAATCACTAGAGGGAGCCCAACGGCTCCTCAGCTCATTAGAACATGCTGCTTCTAGTGTTGGTCTTTTTATTAACTCTAGAAAGACCAAACTTTTGACAGTTAACTTTGAAAGTCCTCAGCAAGTCTCTGATCGGATGAGCATAAGCTAAAAGGATGGCATGCTCGAGCATGTGGACGACTTCTGTTACCTGGGATCATGGATCCGGAAGTCAGGTGAGGACCTTCGAATACGTAAGGGAAAGGCATGGGCAGCCTTGAATAGGCTTTCCAGGATTTGGAAGTCACCAAGAATTAATCGGAAATCGAGTCCGATTATTTAGAGCAGCAGTAGTTCCAGTACTCGTCTATGGGAGTCCATGCTGGGCTCTAACTGCTGAGGACACCAAATCTCTGGATGGCACATTCACAAGAATGCTACGCCGGGTTCATTGTGTCAAGTACAATGCACACATCTCCAACCAGACACTACATAACATTGGAGGTGTCTCATTGGTTCCCCCAAGCTTGACACTAGAACTAAATCGCCTCCGCTTTGCAGGACATTGCTTTCGCCGTGAGGACCAGCCAGGGCATAATCTTGTACTTTGGCAGCCTCATGGAATGAATAAGCATGGTGGACAGCCCATGACTTTCTTGAGACGCATCTTAAAGGACATTGGTCTTGAAGATGCGGATGATCTAGCAAATGTCATGGGTGATAGGGAGTTGTGCCGGCGCAATTTTGTCGACAAGCCGGCACAGCATTCTTAAAAATGCAGCTGCAATGCAGCATGCCGATACTAGTACTAGTAGGTGACCTGGGCTTTCTTGCAACCAATTAATCAATAGTAGATGTACTGAAGATATGAGACTGAAGATTATCAATGAAGATGTATGAGCTTAAATTTTTCTAGAAACAGGTCAGGCACCATCGGTATTAGCAACATCTGTCTCTCTCTCATCGACAGTAGTCATGCATTGAACTTTATTATCAAATTTATCCTAAGACTACCAAATATATTATATTCATTATATTGTATAATACTAAATACTAAGTGAAAAAAAGCAGCAGCTTGGTCTAGTGATGACATTCCTGGGCTTTCAATAATGGAATCCCTGGTTCTATCACTAGATGGGGCAGCACTGTTTGGGCATGGTGCATAAATGCTGCAGCCTAGCCCAACCCCGGCTTTCATCCTTCAGTGGTCGATAAATGGGAACCAAGGAAACATGGGAAATAGAGTGGAAGGGTTTACTGTGGAAGATGAGACATGGTGGTGAACAGGCATTCCTTGGCTTAACGAGCCTAAAAGATACTCCCATTCATATTGAAAAATGGAATTATATCCTAGTGTGCTGGTTGATAACTGTTATTGTCTTCTGAGTAGAGGTAACATGCCGTTAGTGGGAATACATTACTTTATGGGGAACAACAATATTATTTGTCTTATATCTATTTTGGAAGACGCACTCAACCAGAAATTAATACATTATGTCTGGACCGACGTTGATAACCTTCACACAAACAGCTGTTCTATTAACGCTACAGCCCTATTACACAGTTAGTATCATAAAGCATTCTGAACTGCCTCATAAAGTAAAGAGTCGCATAAAGTAATTCATAACATTACATCCAGTTATACCTGAGGTTAAGTAAAAATTTTTCATATTTATTCGAATAAAACATTTTATATACTTGTGTTAAAAAGAATTGGTAGGAACTGATTACCTGACTTTGACTAGGTCCACACTCCTAACACTGAGTAATGGCATAGATCGGGGATCCTTCTCCTTGGTAACTAGAAGATACAAATTATATCGTCAGGTAATTACTGACTCATATAATAAATAACTTCGTTTGGGATAATTTTGTAAAACCAAGGAAGGACTTCTAGAATATAGTATTAATCATAAAAATCTGTTCTCGTAACAAATCATTATAAAACAGATCAGCTCACTGGTGCGCCTCATAAGTATGTATGTAAATGAATAGAAAGCACACGAAATCATTTAAATCGATTAATCGTATCAATATTACAATAAATTTATTATTTATTATATTAGAAACTTTTATTTAAGGCCTATACAATTTACAACCCAATTCTACTATAATTTAATCAAGAAATTCCATCACTTGACTTGATTATCATACATATTCCCTTTTTTATGTCCATGCCACTTTAACATACAACTCTATAGCAACAAACGTTATGCAATATTCATAAAGAGGATGTCGTAACTGACACAATGATTGCCTTTCGTGTATGTTTTATTTTAGGTATAGATCGACACGATACTTGACAGGGTTGTGATAATGAGACAAGATTGATAAGCTATATGAAATGAAAGTATTTTCAGACCAGGAGGAATACCAAAGCAGAATAAATAATTAATTATTGGAACACTTAATATGTAACACGATTTCCCCATGTGGAAAGACTGGGGGAAAATTCGCCACACGTAATCATAAGCTGTCATTTGGCAACAATTTTGGTTGGTTGAGAGGAAGAAACATTTCAAATAAAAATATATCATACAACAAACAACATAGTGCAGATATCTCCAGCCATCATCTCAGATATCTCCAACATAGTACAGATATCTCCAGCCATCATCTCAGATATCTCCAACATAGTACAGATATCTCCAGCCATCATCTCAGATATCTCCAACATAGTACAGATATCTCCAGCCATCATCTCAGATATCTCCAACATAGTACAGATATCTCCAGCCATCATCTCAGATATCTCCAACATAGTACAGATATCTCCAGCCATCATCTCAGATATCTCCAACATAGTACAGATATCTCCAGCCATCATCTCAGATATCTCCAACATAGTACAGATATCTCCAGCCATCATCTCAGATATCTCCAACATAGTACAGATATCTCCAGCCATCATCTCAGATATCTCCAACATAGTACAGACATCTCCAGCCATCATCTCAGATATCTCCAACATAGTACAGATATCTCCAGCCATCATCTCAGATATCTCCAACATAGTACAGATATCTCCAGCCATCATCTCAGATATCTCCAACATAGTACAGATATCTCCAGCCATCATCTCAGATATCTCCAACATAGTACAGACATCTCCAGCCATCATCTCAGATATCTCCAACATAGTGCAGATATCTCCAGCCATCATCTCAGATATCTCCAACATAGTACAGATATCTCCAACATAGTACAGATATCTCCAACATAGTACAGATATCTCCAGCCATCATCTCAGATATCTCCAACATAGTACAGATATCTCCAGCCATCATCTCAGATATCTCCAACATAGTACAGATATCTCTAGTCTATGACCCTGATTTTCCGTTTAATAATTTTCTGTTTGGTTATAATCTGAATATTGGCTTGGCATACTAGACGACTAGACCACATGCTGCGTCTTTGTGAGGAAGTTGATCGGCCAGCAGTCTGCCGCTAGAGTAACCGTATAGCTTAGTATATATAATATAACCTTATAGATTTGAATGCGCTCTTTTATATAGTGAAAAGGAAAACAGCTAAGTGATATGAAAAGCACTTTGTAAACAATTCTAACGAGTTGCCATGACATCTAGAAAGTAAAACTTCAGTAAAACTGCCGCCTTTAATAATTTTTCTAAATTTTTAAAACTTTCGCCTTTGAACCACATGGGCGGCACAGGTGCCGCCTTAATCATTTGTAAAATATTTAATTATTGGCTGAATAAAAATTTAATTTCAGGTTATTTCATTAAATAATTTCGGGTGTAACAAGTTGAATTGAATTTTTCTTTAATTTTTAATTTATCTCTATATCTTTTAAATGCGATCAATATGTGTCTCAATGATTTTAATATAAAGATGCACAACGCCACCTTGAGTCACTTTGGTAAAAATAAATTAATGGTGATATGTGTTGTACTGTGTGTGATACTGTACTATATGTGGGATACTGGCTCTATGGTCACGATATATTTAATTCAAAAATACGATTGCAAAGTCATTCATAAAAAATAATATAAAAATAATAAAAAGCAGAAAATCAGTAGAGACATTACGTTAATCTAATGACATTGTATAAAACTAATATAAACTTATAAACATACACTTGTAATAATTGTATATATCCGTTTAAATAATTACACTACAATCCGGTCGGTATAGTCTAAATTCGTTAAAACCGACCAAAACTTCAGAAAGAAGTGCAGCTATTTTATCAAATAATATATACGACATTTTCTTGCTATTCGGATAAGATAGCATCGCTCTTTATTGCAATTAAACGCACAAAATATTCATAGCAATTTCTCTATATTATATATTTAATACTTGAAAACTCGTATTACTCGTATCCATTGGCAGCCTCGTTGAGCTCGTCCTGTTTTGTCTGTAAATTTAATTCCTAAACGATGAATATGGCGATCCGATGTCTCAAAACTGTATATATCAAAATACCCACCCTGCCTATTTAGGCAGGTTCGTTAGAATAATATATTAATTATTACTATAAATATTTTGTACATTGAGTACCAGTTAAATTACTGGGAGCTAAGCTTGGGATAGGAGTAGCGCCCACCCCTACCCTCGGGTAGCAGCTATCGAAAGAGGAGCCTTCGGGTCGCCACTCCTAATGGCCACCTATAACGTATAAATAAACACTGCCGGGGTCTGATGGAGTACTAGAAAGGTGTTGTAATGTTAAATTTCTATTACATATAACAGAATATAATCTTTATAATATAAATATATTAGGATTATTTTATTAATATTACAAATTTAAGAATAAAAAAATTGTATAAACAAAATTTGAATTCTTAAATTGTTACTTTTTCTTTCGAATGAGAATCCCCCAAAATCCACAATCCCAAACCCAAAATCCTCCAAAAATCAGGGAAAAAAAAGTATGTGAAACGAAAAAATTTTTATTGAAAATTGTTAAAAAATCTTTACCTTGGGAAAAAAGTATCGCAAAGGTTGCTTTGATTTTACTTTTTTTTCGCCGAAAAAGTAAAATATAATTATTTATTACATGGGAAAAAATTAGAATATTTTTTCACTATTCTAGAGGCATTATATTTACCGTGCAAGGTTAATAAATGGTCGGAGAGAATATTTAAAAAACATTTCTACATTTTTTTCCCCATGTTATACGTAATTACATTTTTAAATTGGTTCTTTTTGTTGCTCAATTCTTTAATTTAAAAGATAGATCGATATAGTGTTACAAATAAATTGAACTGTAGTACAGTATATTACTACATTGCTTCCATAATTACTGCGATTCTAATTATTGTACTATTCAACTCTCGATGCTGCCTTACTCAATGTTAAATAATTTATTGTTCTAGAATATTTATAACGTAACTAGAGACCCGCTTTACAACATAAACCACTTTATTGTTTGCAAGGCTAAATCCAAAACAGAACTCAATTGGTTTGTGGCTTTCAATATACACCATGTCCCGTAATATAGTGTCATTTTCTGATGACACGGACCCCCCCCCCCCCCCCCAAATTTTTCTACAAATCTTTATCATATTGTTTGAAATTTGAAACACAACTAGTTCAACTCACCGTGGTTGTTACCATGAAGCCGGAATTTTCGATTTCGCCTTTAAATTTTTTTATAAGCGTTTTAAAAAAGTGTCTTTTGCGAAATCGCACCCTCCGTATCATTGCCATTCTTCACATTAGTCGTAATTTTTTCATATCATTAGAAAGCTTGCCTTGCAAGGATTCGAAATATGTAACAATATCTGAATTTCGTTGAGAAACAGCTGAGATATAGGCGTTCAAAGATTGCAAGAATTATTGTTCGCTGCAGGCCATTTATTCTATTTAATAAATACACAAAATTCTAGAACGTGTTATTTATTTTATGAGTTGGTTGGCAACAGCGGTATGCCTATACAATATCTATATTGCGTAGCTAATCATACATAAACAAATTGTTCCAGAATATTGTGTATTTATTAAATAGAATAAATGGCCTTCAGCGAACAATAATTCTTGCAATCTTTGAATGCCTATATCTCAGCTGTTTCTCAACGAAATTCAGATATTGTTACATATTTGGAATCCTTGCAACGCAAGCTTTCTATTGATATGAAAAAATTACGACTAAAGTGAAGAATGGCCACGATACGGAGGGTGCGATTCGCAAAAGACACTTTTTAAACGCTTTAAAAAAATTTAAAGGCGAAATCGAAAATTCCGGCTTCATGGTAACAACCACGGTGAGTGGAACTAGTTGTGTTTCAAATTTCAAGCAATATGATAAAGATTTGTAGAAAAATTTGGGGGGGGGGGGGGGGGGGTCCGTGTCATCAGAAAATGTCACTATATTACGGGTCATGGTGTAGTTGGATAATATATATTCGAGAACACTAAATTATTAACATTGAGTAAGGCAGCATCAGGAGTTGAAGAGTACAGTAATTGGAATCGCAGTAACTATGGAAGCAATGTAGTAATATACTGTACTACAGTTCAATTTATTGTGTAACACTCTATCGTTTCTATATCTACTATATATATATACTACTCATATATATATACTACTATATATTTATACTATATCGTTTCTATATCTACTATATATATACTACACTATATCTACGTTTTATTAAAGAATTTAGCAACAAAAAAGTACCAATTTAAGAATAAAACTAAAACGTAAAACATTTTTTTTTGAATATTCTCTCGACCCTTTACTATCCTTTATTATCGGTATATAAAATTCGTTGATAATAGTGGAAAAAAAGCGCGAAATCGCGCAGATGTCCGCGTCTACTAACGCATGATCTGTCTCCTCCTTGAATTGCTTACTACCAATCTTACAACAACAAAAAAACATTCACCGGAGTGGGGGATTAAACTCGGTACCTAGAGATTCCAAGTGAAACGCTCTACCAACTTCGCCACTGCGCCGTATGAAGCCTTGTAACTGGAAATCAACCCCATCAACAACAAACAAAACTGAGTGAATGCCTGAGGTCTCCCTATGCGGATCTAAAACAATTCAACTCTTTTTTTCTTTGTATTAAATAATTATTTTATAAAATTTATAGCTACTTTACGAGACTTTTTTAATACAGAAGGTACAACGTCTAAAATACGAAGATGACCATCTCAATAAGCATTTCATTAACAGATTGGCACTTTAAATTCTACTCCAGTATCCGTAAGAATGATACTCTTATTACAAACAGACCTCACCAAAAGCCATTCGAGCATCATTAAATTAGATAGAAACGGCATAAAAATAACTTAAGTTCTTTTCGTTGTTTGCCATCTTACTAATTTCATTAAATTGTACTGGAGGGGTATTCCGGTACATGTTTAATTTTTGTGGTAGCTAGTGTTTTCAATGGTAGTTACTGTTTTCATAAAAATGGTAGAGTAGCTAGTGTTTTCAAAAATACCAACAAATCGTATTATTATTATAAATATCCATAGTACAGTAGTAAAGTTAGCTTATCTTTATTAATTTATCAGAGAAAAGAGCCTAGTATTGAAGAAAATAAAATAACGTAATTTCTGCAACAATTAATTAAATAAGATAATTAAAAAAATACACAGTAGTTGCACAGATTCGGTCGTATCATCCTTACCTTATGTTAGAGGCAATGAGTGCGGAAATGAAAAAAAAACAAGGAGAGCTACTTGTAACAAGTACGAAAAATAGAAAAGAAGGTCTCACCACTCATTTCCAGTATAGACCCCACAGAACTATACTCCTTACAGGCAAAGAGATAACTGGTACTCATTTAACGACCATATAAATAACAAAGCATATATGCGCCCTGGTTTGGTTAGTACCTTTAAAGCATTTGTGCCAAAACGAAAACTATCCTGGCCTGCCTACAGGGGTAGAACCCCACGACCTCTGGAGCGATATTAATTCAAGGAAATGGATTTAAATACTACGCAAGTTCTCTCGTTTTCTGGGAATCAATATTTCGTCACAGCGAACTAAATAATGTTGATTACCAATTAAGGGAAAGGAACAGGTTATAAGTGGCACGTCATCCAATCCAAAACAATAAACAAAAGTCAATGAAACAGGTCGGAATTTAATTTTTTTCTCAATTCCGTTGGTATTAGCATCGATCCACACGAGAAGATTCGATAACAAAATAATATGTTAGTCGACACAAAGCGATGCCATGGAAACGGCGAAATCAGCCGCGTAGAACAAAATAATCCCACAATTTATTCCCCCGATAAGGTAAATATGGTAGGAAATAAAGTCGACCGTCCTTCCTAGACACCCCGTGCGGTAGGCAAAGGTATTGGGTTGCGGTGCGTAGCAACGCTCCAGCAGCTGGCGGTTCCGGGGGCTGGTGATCGCGCTGTAGTTCCCGGGGGTCACTAGGAGGTCCTCGTCGCCATGGCAACAGGTCGCTGGGTACTTCCGACGGAGTTCCGAGCCGGCGATTAGCAGCCGACTCCGGCCGTCTCGGAACCACCGACTCGCCTCCCAATCCGAGCCGCTCGCCACGCCGCAGCACCGCAGCTGGACTTGCGCCGCGTTCAACGCATCGTCTGTAACATCGCCGCGGTAACTCTCAGTTAATGACGTCATCATTCGAGTTGCTAAGGTTACATTAATTTCCGCTAGAGTTACGAACGCCGTTACAACGATTACAGTCTGCGATATCGCTAACAACGCGACTAGAACGGTGCCAATTCCAGTTATCATTTGGTTTCCGCCCAACGCGCCGCATAAACCGATAAACGCTACGACAGTTGCTAAGCAACCGAACGCAACTGTCGCCGCCGCGAGGTTGTAAACAAGGGAAGTGTTGAGCGCCGCGTAAATATATGGTTTATAATCGGAGTTGGAAACAACACCAACAGTTATTAAACACAATCCGCTCAGGAAAACAATCGATTTGGTTAAAATTAAAAGATATTTAAATAATCTCGTGTATTTACTCCGCATTTTTACCGATAAAATATTATATCTGTATATATACAATACAATATACCTGTGCTGTATACCGACAGACTGGTCGGGTAGGTAAGCATAATATTAACAAGGCAGAAAGGCACTTTCAGACTTTTGTGTCAAATAGGGGACCCTGCTAATCTGTTAATCCTGAAATCACCTGCTAATTCTGAAATTTAGCAGGTGATAACAATATTCCTAACTCTCGTTTATTGTTTTGGTTCCTTTCAACTCGCCTCTGTAACCTGCTCCTTTACTAACCGGGCACTAGTGACTTCAGTTTAGGTGATTTCAGGATTAGCAGATTAGGAGAGTCCCCTATTTGACACAAGTGCCGTTGGCAGAAAGCAACCTGTTTGTTTATGGGAGTCAGGGAGTTGATTTCAGATTAGGAGGGAGTCAGGGACTCCCAGGAGGGAGTCAGATCCTGGGAGTCAGGGACTCCCAGGAGGGAGTCAGGGACTCCCAGGAGGGAGTCAGATCCTGGGAGTCAGGGACTCCCAGGAGGGAGTTAGGGACTCCCAGGAGGGAGTCAGGGACTCCCAGGAGGGAGTTCGATTAGGAGGGTGCCATTAACAGATTAAGCTAATAATGAAATAATAATAAGAATAAAGATAAGAACCTACCGGTATCCGAGGCTAGAGACCTAACTAACATCATTTTTGAAAATAAAGTAGGCAGACTCAATAACTGAATGGACTGCTGTATTCCGGATCATGGTACTTATCTACTTAAGGTACCGGTACCGCGGTCGCGGTACAACTAGTACAATAAAAAATAAATAAATGAATGCCCAAACTTATTACTGTATTAATACAAAATACGGCAATACCGGTAGGCAATCTGCCTGTGCTATAATCACATTTGCACGCTGACTTTCTGCTTTTGCTCTCATTGGAAAGCTCTTTATTTATGTTATGTAATGGCGTTGCTATGCAACGTAACATAATCAGCTGTGTACGTCCCATGCATGACGACTACAACTGTACTTGCAAGTTTTTATAAATTAGGTGTACTAAATAACTGGTTATTTAGTACATTATACACCATGCCCTGGAATAGTGTCGTTATTCAGGTACCGACCCCACCCACCACCCCCCAAATTTTTCAACAATCTTAATGAGATTACATGAACGTGGGTGAGCAAGAATTTTTACTTTTGCTCTCATTTTTTTTTTTAACTGCGAGCGTTTGAAAAAGGTGAATCCGCCGATGTTGCACCGCACTTATTATTCTTCAAATAAGAAGATTGATTTTATATTGATTTGTTGGTACTGATAGAAAGATGGCCGTGCAATGATTCCAAATATGTAAAACAATCTGAATTTCGATGAAAAATACTGTAGCTGAGATTATGGGCGTTCGAAAGTTGAATGGTTTTGCACCTGCTCGAGGCTGTTTTATTATACACCATGTCCCGTAATATAGTGTCATTTTCTGATGACACGGACCCCCCCCCCCCCCCCCCTCCCCAGATTTTTCTACAAATCTTTATCATATTGCTTGAAATTTGAAACACCACTAGTTCCACTCACCGTCGATGACCCCGAAGCCGGAATTTTCGAATTTGCCTTTAAATTCGTTTTATAAGCGTTTTAAAAAAGTGTCTTTTGCGAAATCGCACCCTCTGTATCGTGGACATTCTTCACATTAGTCGTAATTTTTGTAATTTTCGTAATTTGTATATTTATTAAATAGAATAAATGGCCTGCAGCGAACGATAATTCTTGCAATCTTTGAACGCCTATATCTCAGCTGTTTCTCAACGAAATTCAGATATTTTTACATATTTGTAATTCTTGCAAGGCAAGCTATTTAATGATATGAAAAAAATACGACTAAAGTGAAGAATGTCCACGATACAGAGGGTGCGATTTCGCAAAAGACACTTTTTTAAAGCGCTTATAAAAATAATTTAAAAGCAAAATCGAAAATTCCGGCTTCATGGGGTCATCGACGGTGAGTGGAACTAGTGGTGTTTCAAATTTCAAGCAATATGATAAAGATTTGTAGAAAAATCTGGGGGGGGGGGGGGGTCCGTGTCATCAGAAAATGACACTATATTACGGGACATGGTGTATTTAATAAATATTCCGTATTCTGGACCATTTTGTTTATCCCATACGTAGCTGGGCAACCCAACAAATGCAATTACTCTTCTCTTTAATCATAGGCATACTCTTACGTAGCTATTCATATATATACGAAATGTTCTAGAATATGGTGTATTTAATAAATAGAATAAAACAGCTTCGCGCAGGTGCAAAACCATTGAACTTTCGAACGCCCATAATCTCAGCTACAGTATTTTTCAACGAAATTCAGATTGTGTTACATATTTGGAATACCTTCACTGCCTGCTTTCTACAGTAACTATAAGGTTGAATAATAGCTGCAGTGTAAATGATCGAAATATCGCCGGAAACACCTCATTCAAACGCTTGTAGCTAAAAAATGAGAGCAAAAATATAAATTCTGGCTCACCCAGTCAGAGGTCGGGAGGTGAAACTATCTCTGTTCCAAATTTCATGCAATCTCATTAAGATTTGTATAATTTTTTTTTTTGGGGGGGGGGGGGGGGGGGGGTGGTGCAGGTACCTGAGTAACGACACTATATCCCCTTGCATGGTGTAATGTTATGTTAGATTCGTTGCTACTGTTAGAAAGCTGGCCATGCAAATGCAAGGATTACAAATATGTAACACAATCTGAATGATGGTTTTATATAATGTAGATAGGGCAATATGATAATGCTCTCCATACCGAAAAATATTGTCCTACAGTATCTACCTTATATATTTAATTCCAGGTCAGGTCAGGTCTGTGTAGTACTTCTGCTATTTACAGTACACCTAGGCCTAATGCTTGGTTTGTTCTATTTCCTTACTTATATCAACACCATTAATATAAGTCATACTAAGTTCACCAAACCCCCCTACTCATATACGTCATGGCGCAGTGCTTCCGAACACGCCGATAAACTGGACCTACGAACTCCTACTATTCCCCATTAACAACATGGCGACAGATCCACGCAACCCCCACACCTTCATCCTGTGAAGTTCCCCGCCCGCCTTCGACATCGAGTCGGAGAAGGCAACGTGGGACCTCTGGAAGGATGAATGGGACACCTTCCTCGCCAGATCGGGACTCCTCAACCTGTTCACCTCCGACCCGGCGAATCCCCCAGATGCTGCCGTCACCAACGACCTACGTCGATCCACCCTCTGTCTACGTCGCGCCGCGCTCACTATGGCGTTCTCTCGCGCCACTAACGCGGTAGTAAAGGGGCTCGCCCTTACTACCGAACAAAACGCGAACTCGGAGGACGTCATCGATCAGTTGGGGCGGCACATCGACGGCGGGACCAACCGACGGGTTTACCGGCAGCAGTTGGCCCGACGTCACCGCCTCCCCGAGGAGAGTCCGGAGTCCTTCCTCGTCGCCCTCCGGGACCTGGCCGCCAAGTGCGACTTCGCCGCGCTCGCCACTAAGGAGGCCCACCAAGAGGACCGCCTCCTGGACCAGTTCACTGCGGGATTCGGCGACAAAGAAGTTACAGAGCAACTCCTCCGTCTCCCCAACGACTGTTCCCTCGGCGACGCACTGTGGCTCACCCAAGCCGTCTGGGCAGCGCGCAAGGACGCCGCATCGCTCGCCCTGCCCTCGAACCCCGCCGCCGCCGTCACCCGCGTTACAGCCACACCCCGGCGCTACCAACAGGGCCCGGTCCACGAGGAGCGACAACCGAAGTCATCCTCCAAGTGCCCTCAGTGCGGTTACCCCCCACACCATGCCGGCAAACGTTGTCCGGGCGCTACGGCCCGTTGCCGCCACTGCAACCAAGTCGGCCACTACGACCGAATGTGCCGCAGCCGCCCAACGCCGAACCCACGGACTAACTACACCACCCAGGAACCCGACAACGGACGGGACGACCACGAGTCCTCCCACAACGCCCAGGTCTGGTCCACGATCCTGGACGGACTCGACCTGGACTCCATCCCGGACGTCTCGGCCACGGAGAGACTCGAGTCCCTCGAAACCGTGACCATCGGCTTCCAGGTCACCAAGGACCCGACCCGCGGTATCCCGGAGCTGCAGTTCCTCCTGGACTCCAGAGCCAACGTGACCACCATCCCTTGGCGGATCTACAGGGCGTTCGGAGGCCGCCACGAGAACCTCCGCCACCCCGACGGCCAACCGATGACGAGCCACAAGGACTCCGAGACCCCGCTGGCACCCCGCCTTGCCAATGGGAGCCGCCTCGGGTGGACCTTTAAAGGGATATTTAACGCCACCCTCCAGTGCACCGCCCTCGGAACTGTGTGCACCACCGACCTATGGGTGCTCGACGGTTTGCAACAGCCCCTCCTCTCCCGAAGGGTGTGTTTCACCCTGGGAGTACTGCGGAGTCCGATACTCCGCGGTGGCAACTTGGCGGCAATTACGAACCACATGGTTATAGAACAAACCAAGCCAATCACGCCGCCGCCACCCACCGATGCCCAGCCACCAGTCCCGGTTGGGCCACCCAAACCCAACGCCAACACACCGTCACCCCCACCGGGCGCTCCGGCACCCCCAGTAGCATCCGCCCACTCTGACTGGGAAGCCCTACACCGCCGTTTCCCCCGCCCACTGTCAGGAGGGGCGGCGGAAGGGGCGGGAGGGGAACTCACCATCAACCGCACCCCCGGCACCCAGCCCAACCTGTCCTATACGAACCGCTCCATCCCTGTCAACCTGGAGGCCGCGTTCAACCGGGAACTCGACGACCAGATCGCCATGGGAATCTTGGAGCCCGCCGGGGACGAGAACAACCCGGGCGAGTGGCTCAGCCCGATGGTCGTTACGCGGAAGAAAAGCGACCCCAACAAAGTCCGCATAACGTTTGATTTATGCGAACTTAATAAAGCCACAGTTCGCCCCAACTACTTCTCCCCCTCTCCGTTCCACGTCGTCTCGAGAATTCCCACCTCGGCCCGCTACTTCACCGTTCTCGACGGTCTTAAGGGGTTTCACCAGGTGGGCCTCGACCTCGCTAGCCGCCGTCTCACCACCTTCACAACCCCACGCGGCCGCTTCCGCTACCGGCGGATGCCCATGGGGTGGCTCCGATGTGTTTAACGCGAGGATGGCGCGCGCTCTCAACGGAGTCCCCAACATCGGGCGGATAGTGGAGGATGTCATCATCCACACTGACATGGCCGAGGAACACCCGGAGGCCGTCGCCCGCGTCCTCGCAGCCTGCGACATCGCCAACGTATCGCTGAACACCGACAAAGTCCAGTACTGCCTCCCCGAGGTCCGGTTCGGGGGCTACCTCGTCAGTCACGGGCACTACCGGATCGATCCGGCCCTCACCGACGACCTCCGCCACTTCCCGGCCCCAACTAACCGCCGCGAACTCCGTTCCTTCCTGGGCCACGCCCAACTGTTGGGAAACTCGACTCCCGAGATCTCCCAACTCGTCGACCCCCTCCGCAGTCTCAACGCGGACAGGGCCGCCTGGGTTTGGCTTCCACAGCACCAGAACGCGTTTGAGGCAACCCGGACCGCGCTGTCGAGTCCACTATACCTCTCAGGTTTCCACCCCGACAGGCGGACTGAACTACTGACTGACGCCTCGCGCCTCCACGGCCTCGGCTTCCTCCTCCGGCAGTGGGACCCGGCCCCAAACCGATGGCTCACCATCCAGTGCGGCTCCCGAACACTCGCCAAACACGAGGCGAACTGGTCCGGAATGGCCGAGCCCACCCTGATCCTACCCAGCCCTCCCCCGGTTATCCCGCAAATCGCTCCGCCCGCTGCCCCAGAGCCCGAGGCCCCTCGGCCAGTGACACCCCCGACCTGGGCCGACATCGCCTCACCGACCCCACCACAACGCGCGGACCAACGGACTCAATCACGTACACGTTCTGGGCGCAATATCCGACCCCCCCAGCGCTATGGATTCACAGACCCGCTATAGTTGTGAAATACACAATCGGGAGACAGGGAGACCCATTGAATTATATCTACAATATAAATACTATATTCTTGCTCTAGTGCTGTAAAAGCAATCAAGTTTAGCTGTATTGGTATCCTAGCACTGTAACTCAGCAACATAGTGTATCGTTGCTAGGCAACCAAAAACAATGCAGGAAAGAAGTATGTGTAGTACGTCTGCTATTTACAGTACACCTAGGCCTAATGCTTGGTTTGTTCTATTTCCTTACTTATATCAACACCATTAATATACGTCATACTAAGTTCACCAAACCCCCCCTACTCATATACGTCAAGGTCAGGTACCCAGATCCTGCTACCACTATGGCAGTAATGTGGTACTACCTGTAGCTGTCAGCCCAGTAGGGCAGGCCCGATAAGCATAGCCTATTCATTATTTAGTTGATCAAGAGTGGGTTGGTTCAGCCCCGTCAACTAAATAAGTCATTGAGGGCTATAGCGCCTAGGGCACCATTGAAGGCAAAGGCTTGATATGCATCTGCTTTAGAGATGATACAAGCCCCGCCCTGTCTATACTGGATGCTCCTCTACCAGTGTTAGGTAACCTAACCCAGGAGGCACACTTGGTTCAGGGTGTAACAAATGGACCCCTACAGTCGGCAGCAGGGCTGTAGGCCATGGATAGGCGGAAGGTAATCAACCAACGGCTAGACATGCTGACAAGGTCGGCGGAAGGTAATCAACCAACGGCGACCTACTGCGAAGACGCTTGTAGGAGTTGCGACCACAAGCGGTTTTCTCCCGCAACTGAAAGATATGAGTATGAGAACCCTCCAGGAGAAATACCGGCTCGGTGTGGTACACCAGGCTGGGGTCGATAAATTGGCTACTGGAACAGAAGACAGAGAAGAAAGAAGAACCAACCTGTTGAAATGTAAAAAGACACTAAAGATTGCTACAATGAACGCACGCACGCTGAAAGCACAGAGCAAACAGGGCGATATGGTCGCTCTGGCAATGGAATATAACATCGACATCATCTGCATCCAAGAACATCGGATTTGTCATGAATACACTGCCATGAAGTACAATGACATTGGAAATGGATGGACGTTAGTAACAAGCTCAGCAGTAAGAAACTCGGCCAATGCATCAATTGGTGGAGTAGGAATTCTGCTAAGCCCATTTACACTTAAGACCCTAAACAACATCGAATCTATAAATTCCAGGGTTATGATCGCAACATTTGATGGGAATCCCAAGACAACAGTTATATGTTGCTACAGTCCAACCAATGCATCAGAGCCAGAACAAGCAGTCAAGTTTTATGAAGAACTGACTGGACTGATTAAGGACATCCCGAAACACAATGTTAAAGTCATTGCTGGTGACCTGAATGCGCAAATTGGCCCAGAAGACATCAAGGGTTACACCTACAGTATAACACCAGTTCTAACAGAAATGGGTACTTACTTTTAGACCTAATGGAAGAATGTGAATTGATACCAACAAACAACACATTCGAAAAGAGTAAGGGGAAGGTAAGGACCTTTCAATACCCTAATGGAACCAAAGCACAACTGGATTACATCCTTATAAACAAAAAGTGGAGAAATAGCATGATCAACTGCGAGGCATACAGCTCGTTCAACGTAATTGGTTCGGACCACAGAATTGTGACTGCAGAGATTAGACTCAGTTTGAGAGCCAGCAAACCCAGGACAAGCAAGCAAATCAACTATGACTGGGAGAAACTCAGAACTGACAATGCTGTAAAGGATGCTTATACAGAAGAAGTTCAAAACCGCTTTGAAGCACTTCAGTCAATGGATGAAGACCAATCCACCGATTCAATATACCAGAATATAATAACAGCCCACAAGGAATCAGCTAAGAGGCATATCCCCCAGAAACCTAAACGAAAACAGTATGTGCCATGGCAAAACTCTGAGGTTACTTGTAAGAGAGAAGATCTTAAGATAGCCTACAAAGTTAAAACCGAACAACCAACAACCGAAAACATTAACAAGGTTGAGAAAGCTAAGGACGATCTTAAATTGGCCTACAACATCAGCCAGGAAAAGTACATACAGGATAAAACTGAAGCAATTACAACTGCTCACATACAGCAACAATCAAGACTTACCTGGCAAACTGTAAATGAGGTATCTGGTCGGAAAAGTTGTGCAAAGGGGTGCCTCAAAGCTGATAGTCCTGAAGAACGTGTTGGGAAGTGGAAAAATCACTTCAGCAACTTGCTTGGGCAGCCACCAAACATCGAGGTCAGCCCTACAAGGAAAATATATGACAAGACACTACCTATAGAAACAGGGGACTTCACACCTGCCGAACTCCAAAGAAGCATTAAAAGCATATCCAATAATAAAACGAGTGGATTAGATGAAATCCCAGCGGAGGTATGGAAAACCGGAGTGCTGAACAGACCATTATTGAATGTTTGCAACCGGATGTTAAAAGGGGAAAAGCCACCACCAATTTAGACTAAAGGTCAACTAAAGCCTCTCCCCAAGAAAGGAGACCTCGGCATACCAACAAACTATCGTGGGATCTGTCTGCTTGTGGTAGCTGCCAAAATATACAATAAAATGATTCTATATAGGATTAGGCCTCACATAGAGAAACTACTGCGTAAGAGCCAAAACGGATTTCGACCAAGTAGATCAACAATAGCTCAGATACTTGCACTACGGAGATTGATTGAAGGAATTAAGTCAAAGAATCTCCCCGCAGTCATGACTTTTGTGGACTTCAAGAAGGCATTCGACTCCATCCATAGAGGTAAAATGCTTGAAATCCTAAGAGCTTATGGAATACCAGAAGTAATTGTTGCTGGCATTGGATTGTTATATTGTGACACAGAAGCGCAGGTACTCTCACCAGATGGTGAAACTGAGTTTTTCTCAATCCTGGCTGGCGTACTGCAAGGTGACACATTAGCACCATTAGTATTTGTAATTGTGCTGGATTACGCAATGAGGACGGCCACAAAGGGTGAAGATCTGGGATTCACACTTCAAGAACGCAGAAGTAGTAGATATCCGGCAACTACAGTCACAGACACCGACTTTGCGGATGACATCGCCCTGCTCTCTAATACGCTAGCAGATGCACAGCTTCTACTAAATAAAGTGGAGAGGGCTGCTAAGGAGGTTGGATTGCATATAAATGCTACCAAGACCGAATTCATGACCTTTAATGTTGATGGAAACTTGACAACCATTTATAATAATCAAGTAAGGAAGGTCGATGACTTCCAGTACCTTGGATCATGGATAGAGAGTAGCAAAAAGGACATAGAAGTTAGGAAAGCAAAGGCTTGGGTAGCTCTATCAAAAATGGATACCATCTGGAAATCAGATCTCTCCAGGCACCTGAAGACTAAGTTCTTTCGAGCCACAGTGGAAATTGTATTTTTTTACGGGGGTGAGACCTGGACACTGACTAAATCACTTGAACAACGAATTGATGGTTGCTACACAAGACTACTAAGGGCAGCCCTAAACATCAGCTGGAGACAACACATGACAAACGCCGAGCTTTATGGTACAATACCACCTGTATCAACCACCCTCCATGAACGCAGATTAAGATTCAGTGGGCACTGCTGGCGAAGTAAAGACGAGGTCATACCAGAT
This sequence comes from Nemertoderma westbladi, assembly GCA_032718475.1. Taxonomy (NCBI): domain Eukaryota; kingdom Metazoa; phylum Xenacoelomorpha; order Nemertodermatida; family Nemertodermatidae; genus Nemertoderma; species Nemertoderma westbladi. The sequence continues at coordinate 18,929 of JAUCBJ010006151.1, read as the reverse complement.
CTACTTCTCTGGCAACTAACTCATGGAAAGCGTAGTCGTGGACGACCTGCCATAACATATATAGATCAACTTGAAAGGGATACTGAACTTGGGAGAAGCGAAATTGCGACTACTATGGAGAATCGGGAAGCCTGGAAGGATCTCATTTCCACTGTCCGAGTTCGCTCGACCTAGTAGTAGTATATTTAATTAACCGTCACTCACCCCACAACAATTCATTTAGAATGATGGTTTTGTACCTGCGCAAGGCTAACATACTATAATAACTGTAACAAGGCAATACCTAGGTAATTATATATATATAATATGCGCCCCACTCGGGGCAAAGGGAAACGAATAATTAATTAATTATAAACATTCAACAAAATCAGAACACAATAAAAGAGGAGGTTTAAAATATATATATTGGCTTAATATAAGTTATGTGGGGTGGGGTGGGGGGGGGGGGGTGGGGGGGGGGGGAGTGGTGGTTGTCACATTGCTGCCAGCTCGGCCAAAGTTGGGCAGTGTGTACAGTTAAGTGCATGGTAGCGGTGGTCGCACGGGCCACTACAATATTTGCAGCGACAGCCTATTGCGAGGGGATGGAAACGCTGCGTATTAAGACAGATCACGTGGTGAAAACCATGCGATGTGGTACGCGTAACCACGTGGCGGTTCCGTTGTCCTGGAAGTTTCCAGGTGGACCCTGTGAAGGCCGGTCCTTCCAGATAGCCTTCGCTACGGAAGTTTTCTTCCCGTTCTGCCCGGTGTTCGCGGTATTGGGCGATGACTATGGGATCGAATACGGTTGGAGTTTTACGGAGAATCGATTCCACGAAAGTTTGCTCACCGTCACCAACCATTTTGAGGGCCAAGGTGGATGAAGCAGAAGAGTGTAATCCGAGTAAACGTTTCATATGTGTTGCTTTGATTTTGTCGAGTTCCTTGAGATGAGTAACTCTTAGAAATTTACCGAATGCGGCTAGAGCGTAGGTTACGGACGGAGCGATTTTCATGTTAAATACCATAATACCAGTTTTTATTGAGAGCCGTTGCAAATTATGTATCGAGCCTATAATCTTATATGATGTTTCTTTCTTTTCTTTTATATGATTGGAAAAACAGAGTGATGGTTGTAAGATAACGCCCAAATATTCGTATTGCTTTGATATTTCAACAAGTTTACCATTGTATTGGAACCTATCTAATGCTGATAGCCGACCTGCTTTCCTGAATTTCATAATCTTGGTTTTGGTCAAATTGACATCCATTCCGTTTTCAATGGACCACCTATGGAGGGCATCTAAACCTAGTTGGACGTCATCCCGATTGGTGGAGTAAAACACCAGATCGTCTGCAAAGAAGAGGAACATCAGGCATGCCGATGCAGAACGCAGAGCAAGGGCCAAGTCCGCGATGAAGATGATAAATGTCACCGGTGACAAACAATCTCCCTGTAGAATTCCACGGAGTTGGTGGATTAAGTTGGAGAATCTAAGGCCGTCGAATATGGTTAAATAATTATCTAGTAGGTCCTTAATTATATTATATATTCTCCCTTTGATACCCATCTTATATAACTTGAATAATAATTTTGCACGGCTAACCATGTCGAACGCCTTGCGAAAATCTATAAATGCGGCATAGACAATACGGTTGCTGGTGTTCGAGTTTATAACAGATGATATATCATTCAGGAGGTTGTTTATCGCTTGGGTTGTTGATTTACCTGCAACGAATCCAAATTGTTCGTTGGGGATTTGATGTGATATCGCTGAACGGATACGTTTGTTAATGATTGAAGTCATAACTTTTAGTAAGACACAAAACAAGGCTATTCCTCGGTAGTTGTCTGGGTTGGTAATCATTCCCCTTCCCTTGTAAAGAATCTTTATTATGCTTTGTTTCCATGTGGTTGGCAGTCTGCCGATATTGAGAATAAGATTGAACAGCACTGTGATATAGCAGAGTAGAGTTGGTAGGCACTGTCTCAGGTGTTCATTGTACAATTTATCCGGGCCGCAAGCTTTCCGGATTGGAAATGGGTTTCGAGGCGGACCGCATCAATGGGGGCTATATTGGATGTATGTCCGTCGAACAATCGCCAAGGTTTAAGTTCGGCGTCATTGAGACGGCTAAGAATGAGTTCTTCTTCATAGTTTTGCCGCTTGATCTTCATGAGTTGTTTGCATTGCTTCCTCAGCAACCAGTAGTGGTCTTTGGCAGTTTCCGAGGAGTCGATTCGGGACATCGCATCCATTACAGTATGTTTTAGATTGACACAGTCTGAGTCGAACCAGGGTTTGCCGGATTTCCTCCGACAAATATTCGACTTCGTAGATTGCGCAATAATATCAGTTATGAACGTAGTAGCGCAGTCTACATCGGTTTCGAGTTTTTCCTTTAGTACGGCTGGATTTACGAGGCTCTGGAGTTTATGAAGGTTAAGTTTCCTGCTGAGACGCGTCGGGTTTGTAGGTCCCTGGCCCTGCGTACCCACTGGGGATGGGAGGTCTATGCGCAAAGATATACGTTGATGTTTGCGAATCGGGTGGCTAAACACCGTAGGCGTAGGGATCTGAGGTGGTGCGTTGTTAATAAATTTGACGTATAGCAGATCTATAACACTGGACCCTTGGGGGGAAATATACGTTGGGGTGGTGGCAGAGTTTACGCACATAAATCCTAGGGATTGTAGGTGATTTGTCAGATCGCGCCCTCGGTTGCCGAAGTCTAACCTTGCGTTGAAGTCTCCTCCTACAATAGTAGTTAGGTTGGGGTTTATGGGAGTTAGTGAGTCACATATTGTGAGGAGTATGTCAGCGATGGGAGTGTCGGGTTTAAAGTATAGCACAATGTAGTTGGCAGCATCAGAACCAACAACAATGTAATCCTCGGTTCTAGCGATTTCCTTTGGGTTAATCTCAGGTTTACAAAGTATCATTAGGCCCCCCATAGGGCGCCCTCGGGTGGGTTTTATGGCTGGTTGGATGAAGGAGTAGTAAGCGGAGGAGTTGAAAGTTGAACTGGTGTGCATAGTCTCTGTCAGTAGGAGTACGTCGGAGTTATGATATATTTCACTATCTGGAAGGTTATTGCATATAATATAGTGTATTCCTTCGACGTTCCATAGGGCGATGTCGATACTATGTCAAGCAGATTGTTCTTGCAACGGCCCGATTTGAAGGAGTCCGGCGTTTTAAACCGAACTTCTCCCGTTCGTCGTTTGTCATTTGGTAATACCTAGGTAATTATAATGACGTATTACGTTGCTATTAATTTATATAAACAGAGTATTCCAGAATATCAATATGGTGTATTTATTAAATGGAAAGGCCTCGCCCACGGGCAGAAAAGGTGCAAAACCACCGTGCAACTTTCGAACGCCGAAATCTCAGGTAGTGGTCGCCATTCATTTGGCAAGCCATTGAAATATGACAGACTATTACAGGTGTATATTTCATATACAGAAATAATAAATATCATTACACCGAGAATATAACTGAGTGAGTTTGTTTGGTAGCAGTCCTATAAGTTGAATATTTAATTTAGACATGGTACAATTGTGTACTCTAACTGCGGTATTGGTTCAACACAAGTAGTTCTGTATACATTTGTTATCACGTAACATCATCTCATTTTAATTATGATTGTAATAAAAGTAAACGCCAGCTCGACTGCTCTGCACTGATGAGTAATGTGAGCGAGTTACAGCAAATAATCAATAAGAATAGTTAGTAATTGAGTGAAGTCTCAGGATGATATTGGACGGATCCAAGAATTGGATGTTGGATGGATCCAATAATTGGATGTCCTTATTTCTCACGCGTGTTTGTTTGTTTGTTTGTATTGTACACACAACTTCTTGCACTTAATGTTGATGGAATTGGAAACTTTGACGATAGGTTCATTATCGGACCTAGTTGTGTATGCAAGGTTTTGGTTGCGTGGGACCTGTTGGTTGCCTAGCAACAATGAAATTAATTCCAGAATGACCGATCATAATCGTAGAATTCACTCAAACAAAATTCTGTCGACACATTCTGTCGGAGCATTTATATTGGACATGCTTTCTGCAAAATCTACAATGCTCTTTGCAAAATTTCGCTTTATTTCGTTCAGAATTGTAGGAGAAGATACATTTCTTACAAAGTTTTATTTAACATACAATATACTATTTTTTGTGTATATTGTATACATATATCAGATAGGGGGGGGGGGAGGATCTGGACGCAATAAAAATTCATCCCTCTCCAGGGGAAATTCGACGCAAATAACAGCTGATAATTCTCAAAAATAATTCTGTATCCTGTTCTATTGTGTTTAGTTTATTGTTTTGGTTAAAATAACGTGCCACTGTAACCTGCTCCTTTCCCTAAATTGAGAATTTAACATTGAGGCGGGATATTAATTCGCCAAGGCGGGTTTTGCGGCGAGTTTCCCCCCCCCCCCCGTCTCACATATATGGAACATATACATATATTGTATATATATATGCGGTACTTTGACCAATATTTCGTTTTCGTTTTTCGTTCTTAGGCTGCCCTGCATAGGCGCGTAAATTATTACAACAATTGATAACAATGGATCCGTCCATAATAACCAGCCTGTACGTATGTAAGTATGTAAGTATGCATTGTATTCATTCATCCTTATAGAAATAGCTTTTCTTCATTTTTGTGAAAATATAATAAAAAGGTATCCCTCGCGAGGGTGAGACAAGGGTGTGTGGTGGGGATCTGGATAATGTGCTACGTTATTCCGACAAAACCATAAAGGCAACTCAACAGCTGCACCACAAAGGTTACAACTTGTTGGATTCGCGCCCCTTGGAAAATAGAAAAACAAATAATCATGTTGGCAGTCCCAGAGACTGCCAGCCCAGGACGTGTACACATTTCTACTTATAGGAAAATTGGCGGAGTTCAAACTATCATATATTATTATTATAATTGCTGCAAAGTGCAACTAACGTAATATGCAATATTAGGATTGCGTATTAAACTATAAAAAACACAAGTTCAATATTATAATTTATTACGTTGACTTGGGTTTCAGCTTCTTCACCAAATTGGGACTATTTTAGCGGCATCGGATTCAACTTAGACGGAGTCCGGTTGCAGGATACGTTTGAGGTTTACCGCTTGTAATCTTCTTTGATGAGAGATTTTTGATGTAAGTTGTCATTTTGCTTAAGCAATTCTCTTTGCCGATCAACCGCAGGAGGTTTAAAATATGCCTTGGTATCGACGTTGTGGGAATGCGGTGCGGATTTAAACATCATTAATTTATTGTAGCAAACTTCCGGCAACTGCCACTCATCATCCCCACCTTGACTCGATTTTTCATATTTTGAACTTTCCTTTACTATATTCGTGTGGGCATAGTTGCAAGTTGAATCTTTTACAAAATAGCTCGCTCTGCATCTTAGACACCATTTTTTCGTAAAATTCCATTTGGCATCCAAGTTCGCGAATTGTACTTAAATGTGTGTCTCTTTCTTTTTGGAACTCCTGAGAAAGATCCTTCATCTCTCTTTTAGCATCTTGCAGCATTTCCCCAAGAGTTACTAATCCTCTTTTCCTTCTCCTTGCGTTCATTCCTCTCATCTGTAACATATAAGGGGTGGACCTCATCGGCTGAAATTTGGCATGCGGACAGATCTCCCGCCCATTAGAAGTGATACCCTGAGTTTTTTTTAATACAATTTTAAGGGTCAAAGGTCAAGGATCAAAGTTCGTAAACGTGTTTTTTTTTCATTCGCGCTCAATTATCTCAAAAAAAATCAAATACATAGAAAGTGTTTCTCCCCAATCCCCATCAACACTTGTGTTGATTGGGATTGGGGCTATAAAGTATAATATGTTTATTACCCCATGATTTATTGGTTGAGTTATGATTTGATATGATGGCTGCGGCAGTTAGCCTTACACTAACTACTGCTCCGTTTACCCGAAATGTTGTCCGGATTGTCCGGTTTGTTTGATTATAAGTATGTAAGTCGAAATTAAACTGTAAGCAATGCGATTTGGTTAGAGACACATCTGACATCTGTCTTTTCCTCCAAATTCCGAAAGAATTAACGAAACTATCATAGTTTAATTCGTTTAATAGTGATTTATGATTTTTGATGGGCATTTAATACTTTATTATGGAGTATATATTAGCTGAACGTAAATATTATTAATTTCTTAAGAATAATGGACAGCTGTCAACCCGCTCTTCATGCAAACAACACTGTATTGATGTTTGGCTATAAATTCTGCTGGCCCAGTTTAACATATCAGTTCATTGGCCTTTTTTTACTGAATTCTGATTGGTCGATCATAATATATTCCTAGTAGTGGGAAGCCCATAAGAAACCCATTAGTGTAAGGGATTGTCACTCAAATGATTATAACCAGGTTGTGTGTTAGTGTCACCAATATAGATAAAAATACATCCACATAATATTAGAAACACTTGGCATACTGCCTCGAGTGATTCTATGTTTGTTACTTTGTAATTCTCAGACAAAATTCATAAACAGATAATCGTTATTTATTTCTTCGTATTTATTCTTAAATTAATTCTAATAGGCCGTTTCAAACCTTATTTAGTAACAATTACAAATATTTTGTAAATAATTCCTCAGAAAGAAACGGCAGACTGATAAACAACTTAAATTTGTTGATGTATAACTCCAACTCCATGAGTGAAAAATATAATTACAAAAAATATTATTTGTCAAATCTATAAAAACAAAGCAAGAAATAATTATTGTATTTCCCTCTGAAGTTTCTTTTAATTTAAAGTTTTATTTATTAATTCGTTAAATAAGTTAGACTTAATAATTTTTAATATATTTTTCTCTTTAATAAATTTAACATATTAGAGTATAAAGTTAGTTTTATTTTCTTTGTATTAAATGTTTCATTGTTGAGGCAACAATGTCGATAACCAAACAACTCTTAAGATGCTCCATTCCTATCGCAATCGTATTGGCTTCTATCGCAGCCAATCACATCTTCCAGGTCTGGCTGCTCTTGGGCTTCTCCCGCCACGTGCACAACCACGTGCCCGGAAACTGTCGTCACGTGCCGCCCGTCGACCAAGGTTCCGAAGACGTCACCGTGCTTCCCAACGGTGTCGCCTTCATGTCGTCCGGAATCAAACTACCCAACCGCGATAACTCGAAAGTAGTCGGAAATATATTCACATTCGATTTTAATCATCCGGATAAAAACGCGACCGCGATGTCCTTGGTCGGGTTCGATCAGTCGACTTTCGTACCTCATGGAGTCAGCTACTACCGCGAACCGACTTCCGGTAAATACTTCCTGTTCGTTGTGAATCACCACCCGACTGGAGAGAAGGTAGAAAGATTCCGTATAAACTTTAAAGAGAAAGCGCTTTATCATGAGAAGACCTTCTCTGATCCCGGGTTGTGGTCTGTTAATGACGTCGCCGTGACGTCACTGGAGACGTTCTACGCTTCGAACGACCGTTGGAATGCTCATCATCACACTCGATATCAGATGTTGGAATTCCTTTTCCTTCGCAAATGGGGCTCCATCGCTTATTACGACGGGGAGCGTGCCCGCACTGTGACCTCATACGGTTATAGTTTCCCGAACGGAGTTAATATCAGTCCAGACGGGGGTACAGTTGCCGTGGCGACCTTCCTAGGCCAGTCGGTCCATCTGTTTACGCGCGAAGCCGACGATTCGTTGAGCGAGGTAGCCGAGATCCCGTTGCACTCGCATTGCGACAACGTGGAGTTCGACCCAGATCGCCCCAGCGATCTCTGGTTGGGATGCCACCCAATCCTGTGGCGTTGCTTCCAGAAAGAGGATTCCAAGACCCCGCCACCCAGTCAGGTTCGTGTTCGTAGTCTCAGCTGTGGCTATATAATTATAATTTTAATATCAAAATGATCCTAATATTATACTTATACTTATTATACTTTATTATTATTATACTTTCATACTTATTGCATTAATAGTTTATACAGTTTTAATTTAGTTTTGTTAGTTCTTTACAATAACATATAGCTAGTTGTTTAGTGTTTTTTAAACATATATATTTTTTATTATATTTAGATAATGATTATATAACAGGACTACATTTAGGATAGTATAAGGTAGGTATTCACAGATGCTGACACAGAGCCATTCGAAAACTTATTGGGAGCCTTCAGGGTGACAAACTTGAACCATTCTTATTCGTAATTGAGGTTGATCCTAGTAATACATACTTGCACAAGAAGTAGAGGAAATCCAACAGAGTACCTTACTGATCTAGACTTTGCTGATGGCGTAGGGGAGCTGTCAGAGAAATGTCTGATCGTAAGGGCAGAAGCTCCAAGGATGTCTTGCTTTGGCATGTGACAGACTTCTGCTACTTGGGATTATGGATACGGAAGTCAGATGAAAACCTTCAGATACGTAAGGGGAAATCATTGGCAGCGTTAAATAGTCTGTCCAGGATTTGGAAATCCTATAGAATAAAACAGTTTCTCAAGATTCGATTATCTAGGGCAGCTGCAGCAGTATAGTACCAGTACTCTTATTGGGAGTGTTAATGCTGCGCCGGGTTCATTGAACACATCTCCAATCAGACTGTACAACATTGGAGGTGTTCCATTAGTCTCCCCTAGCTTGACATTTAAACGGCACCGCCTCGGCTTTGCAGGATTGCTTTCGCCGTGACGACCAGCCAGTGCATAATCTTGTGCTTTGGCTGCCTCATGGAATGAATAAACTTGGTTGACAGCCCATGACTTTCCTGAGACGCCTCTTAAAGGATACTGGCCTTGAAGATGCGGATGATCTAGCAAATCCCCTGGGTACTAGGGAGTTGTGCCAGCACTATGTTATCGACTAGCCGGCACATCATTCTTAATATATATGGAATATATATAATGCAGCTGTAAATGCGGCATGCTGATAGTAGTACTAGTATCAAGTACAATATTTAATATGAATCTTTCACGGCTAATTCCAATGCAAATATGTCAGTTCGTATTTATTGGACTGAAATTGATATGATATTGACTTCGCCCGAATTTTAATTAATTGACTTGAATAATCACCGATCTTTATTTCATAATTATCAGATTGAACTTGAGTTTTTTGAAATTGTGAAATCGCTGTTTGTAGTGACAGACTTGGCACTTCTGACAGAAATACAATCGTATGGTAGGCCTACTATATCTGTATCTTTGTCAGTTTGTCAAGCTTTATTCCAAGACAGTAAATACAACGCCTGGCGGCCTTTCACAATTTAGTGTTTGGTGACAAAGTACTCGTCTAGTTGACACTGATCTGTATAGGTTATAGATAGTTACAGAGTGCGCACCTCTGGAGTCGGAGTGCGCCCTCCGTGCCTTAATTAATGGTAATTGAATGTACCGACATATTGACTAATGGGGGTTTGGTATATATATAAAATCTATGGGTAATACTTGTATGTTGAGAATGCTTTAATATATTTGTTTTTTGGAAGTGGAAGGGTTTACTGTGGAAGATCACCCATGGTGGTGAACAGGCATTCCTTGGCTTAATGAGCCTAAAAGATTCTCCCATTCATATATTTGTTTTTTGTTTATGTCGTTTTTGATTGTATTGTTTGTGTTGTTTTTTGATGGCCGTAGGGCTGAGCACTACTTTGGGCGTAATGTCCTGATCCTATGTTTTTTGTTAGTTTGTGGGGCATAAGACTCTAGTGTTTTACCCATAGATTTAATTAAAGGTAACTGCCAAGTGGGATTACAGAAATACTTGATATACTTAAGTATCAAAGGGTTTTTTAACTGTCTTTTCTATTTTAGGTTTTAAAGGTTTCATTTGACCCTCGGAATATGAGTTCTCCAGCCGAAATAGTTGAACTGTATATGGACGATAGCCGAATACTGATGGGTTCAGCAGGAGCTGCTCATTATAGAGGGAAGCTTCTTATAGGGACTGTATTCCAGAAACTCATGTACTGCGATATCAATGTACCGTATTAAACTAAAAAACAACGCTACCTTAGCTATGGCAATATTGTATTTATGATAATTTAGTAATTTACAATCACTCAAACTTTCTTTATTATTATTATATCTGCTATTTATGTGTTATAGATAAAAACTTATTATTAGTATTGTACTTGTAAATTTAACTTGTATAATAAAGTTTCGCTTTTATGGTATGTGTTTTGACAATTTTTGCTTTAATGATGCGAATATCAGTATTGACAATCTATGCTCGATACTTACTTAAATCCGAGGCCAAGCAACTAGGTCCCATAGCCGACTGGATACCCAACTACGTCCTATAGCCGACTGGATACCCAACTAGGTCCCATAGCCGACTGGATACCCAAGTAGGTCCCATAGCCGACTGGATACCCAACTAGGTCCCATAGCCGACTGGATACACAACTAGGTCCCATAGCCGACTGGATACCCAACTAGGTCCCATAGCCGTCTGGATACACAACTAGGTCCCATAGCCAACTGGATACCCAACTAGGTCCCATAGCCGACTGGATACACAACTAGGTCCCATAGCCAACTGGATACCCAAGTAGGTCCCATAGCCGACTGGATACCCAACTACGTCCTATAGCCGACTGGATACCCAACTAGGTCCCATAGCCGACTGGATACCCAACTAGGTCCCATAGCCGACTGGATACCCAACTGGGTCCCATAGCCGACTGGATACCCAACTAGGTCCCATAGCCGTCTGGATACACAACTAGGTCCCATAGCCAACTGGATACCCAACTAGGTCCCATAGCCGACTGGATACACAACTAGGTCCCATAGCCAACTGGATACCCAACTAGGTCCCATAGCCGACTGGATACACAACTAGGTCCCATAGCCAACTGGATACCCAAGTAGGTCCCATAGCCGACTGGATACCCAACTACGTCCTATAGCCGACTGGATACCCAACTAGGTCCCATAGCCGACTGGATACCCAACTAGGTCCCATAGCCGACTGGATACCCAACTGGGTCCCATAGCCGACTGGATACCCAACTAGGTCCCATAGCCGTCTGGATACACAACTAGGTCCCATAGCCAACTGGATACCCAACTAGGTCCCATAGCCGACTGGATACACAACTAGGTCCCATAGCCAACTGGATACCCAAGTAGGTCCCATAGCCGACTGGATACCCAACTAGGTCCCATATCCGACTGGATACACAACTAGGTCCCATAGCCAACTGGATACCCAAGTAGGTCCCATAGCCGACTGGATACCCAACTAGGTCCCATAGCCAACTGGATACCCAACTAGGTCCCATAGCCGACTGGATACCCAACTAGGTCCCATAGCCAACTGGATACCCAACTAGGTCCCATAGCCGACTGGATACACAACTAGGTCCCATAGCCAACTGGATACCCAAGTAGGTCCCATAGCCGACTGGATACCCAACTAGGTCCCATATCCGACTGGATACACAACTAGGTCCCATAGCCAACTGGATACCCAACTAGGTCCCATAGCCGACTGGATACCCAACTAGGTCCCATAGCCAACTGGATACCCAACTAGGTCCCATATCCGACTGGATACACAACTAGGTCCCATAGCCAACTGGATACCCAACTAGGTCCCATAGCCGACTGGATACCCAACTAGGTCCCATAGCCAACTGGATACCCAACTAGGTCCCATAGCCGACTGGATACACAACTAGGTCCCATAACCGACTGGATACCCAACTGGGTCCCATAGCCGACTGGCCACCCAGCTAGGTCCCATAGCCGACGGGATACCCAACTAGGTCCCATAGCCGACTGGCCACCCAACTAGGTCCCATAGCCGACTGGCCACCCAGCTAGGTCCCATAGCCGACTGGACACCCAACTAGGTCCCATAGCCGACTGGATACCCAACTGGGTCCCATAGCCGACTGGCCACCCAATTAGGTCCCATAGCCGACTGGCCACCCAGCTAGGTCCCATAGCCGACGGGATACCCAACTAGGTCCCATAGCCGACTGGATACACAACTATGTCCCATAGCCACTGGATACACAACTAGGTCCCATAGCCGACTGGATACCCAAGTAGGTCCCATAGCCGACTGGATACCCAAGTAGGTCCCATAGCCGACTGGATACACAACTATGTCCCATAGCCAACTGGATACCCAAGTAGGTCCCATAGCCGACTGGATACCCAAGTAGGTCCCATAGCCGACTGGATACACAACTATGTCCCATAGCCAACTGGATACCCAAGTAGGTCCCATAGCCGACTGGACACCCAACTAGGTCCCATAGCCGACTGGATACCCAACTAGGTCCCATAGCCGACGGACACCCAACTAGGTCCCATAGCCGACTGGATACCCAACTGGGTCCCATAGCCGACTGGACACCCAACTAGGTCCCATAGCCGACTGGATACCCAACTAGGTCCCATAGCCGACTGGCCACCCAGCTGGGTCCCATAGCCGACGGGATACCCAACTAGGTCCCATAGCCGACTGGATACACAACTATGTCCCATAGCCACTGGATACACAACTAGGTCCCATAGCCAACTGGATACCCAACAAGGTCCCATAGCCGACTGGATACACAACTAGGTCCCATAGCCAACTGGATACCCAAGTAGGTCACATAGCCGACTGGCCACCCAACTAGGTCCCATAGCCGACTGGCCACCCAGCTAGGTCCCATAGCCGACTGGACACCCAACTAGGTCCCATAGCCGACTGGATACCCAACTGGGTCCCGTAGCCGACTGGCCACCCAGCTAAGTCCCATAGCCGATGGGATACCCAACTAGGTCCCATAGCCGACTGGATACATAACTAGGTCCCATAGCCAACTGGATACCCAAGTAGGTCCCATATCCGACTGGATACACAACGATGTCCCATAGCCACTGGATACACAACTAGGTCCCATAGCCAACTGGATACCCAAGTAGGTCCCATAGCCGACTGGACACCCAACTAGGTCCCATAGCCGACTGGCCACCCAGCTAGGTCCCATAGCCAACTGGATACCCAAGTAGGTCCCATAGCCGACTGGCCACCCAACTAGGTCCCATAGCCGACGGACACCCAACTAGGTCCCATAGCCAACTGGATACCCAAGTAGGTACCATAGCCGACTGGACATCCAACTAGGTCCCATAGCCGACTGGATACCCAACTGGGTCCCATAGATGACTGGATACCCAACTGGGTCCCATAGCCGACTGGACATCCAACTAGGTCCCATAGCTGACTGGATACCCAACTGCGTCCCATAGCCGACGGACACCCAACTAGGTCCCATAGCCGACTGGCCACCCAGCTAGGTCCCATAGCCGACTGGATACCCAACTGGGTCCCATAGCCGACGGACACCCAACTAGGTCCCATAGCCGACTCGCCACCCAACTAGGTCCCATAGCCGACTGGATACCCAACTGGGTACCATAGCCGACTGGACATCCAACTTAGGTCCCATTGCTGACTGGATACCCAACTGGGTCCCATAGCCGACTGGACACCCATCTAGGTCCCATAGACGACTGGCCACCCAACTAGGTCCCTTAGCAGACTGGCCACCCAACTAGGTCACATACCCTGACTGGCCACCCAACTAGGTCCCATAGCCGACTGGATACCCAACTGGGTCCCATAGCCGACTGGACACCCATCTAGGTCCCATAGCCGACTGGACACCCATCTAGGTCCCATAGCCGACTGGCTACCCAACTAGGTCCCATAGCCGACTGGATACCCAACTGGGTCCCATAGCCGACTGGATACCCAACTGGGTCCCATAGCCGACTGGACATCCAACTAGGTCCCATAACCGACTGGATACCCAACTAGGTCCCATAGCCGACTGGATACACAACTAGGTCCCATAGCCGACTGGATACCCAAGTAGGTCCCATAGCCGACTGGATACCCAACTGGGTCCCATAGCCGACTGGATACCCAACTGGGTCCCATAGCCGACTGGACATCCAACTAGGTCCCATAACCGACTGGACATCCAACTAGGTCCCATAGCCGACTGGCTACCCAACTAGGTCCCATAGCCGACTGGATACCCAACTGGGTCCCATAGCCGACTGGATACCCAACTGGGTCCCATAGCCGACTGGACATCCAACTAGGTCCCATAACCGACTGGATACCCAACTGGGTCCCATAGCCGACTGGATACCCAACTGGGTCCCATAACCGACTGGACACCCAACTGGGTCCCATAGCCGACTAGACATCCAACTAGGTCCCATAACCGACTGGATACCCAACTAGGTCCCATAACCGACTGGATACCCAACTAGGTCCCATAGCCGACTGGATACCCAACTGGGTCCCATAGCCGACTGGATACCCAACTGGGTCCCATAGCCGACTGGACATCCAACTAGGTCCCATAACCGACTGGATACCCAACTGGGTCCCATAGCCGACTGGATACCCAACTGGGTCCCATAGCCGACTGGTCACCCAACTGGGTCCCATAGCCGACTGGATACCCAACTGGGTCCCATAGCCGACTGGATACCCAACTAGGTCCCATAACCGACTGGATACCCAACTAGGTCCCATAGCCGACTGGATACCCAACTGGGTCCCATAACCGACTGGATACCCAACTGGGTCCCATAGCCGACTGGATACCCAACTGGGTCCCATAGCCGACTGGATACCCAACTGGGTCCCATAGCCGACTGGACATCCAACTGGGTCCCATAGCCGACGGACACCCAACTAGGTCCCATAGCCAACTGGATACCCAACTAGGTCACATAGCCGACTGGACATCCAACTAGGTCTCATAGCCGACTGGATACCCAACTGGGTCCCATAGCCGACTGGATACCCAACTAGGTCCCATAGCCGACTGGATACCCAACTGGGTCCCATAACCGACTGGATACCCAACTGGGTCCCATAGCCGACTGGATACCCAACTGGGTCCCATAGCCGACTGGATACCCAACTGGGTCCCATAGCCGACTGGACATCCAACTGGGTCCCATAGCCGACGGACACCCAACTAGGTCCCATAGCCAACTGGATACCCAACTAGGTCACATAGCCGACTGGACATCCAACTAGGTCTCATAGCCGACTGGATACCCAACTGGGTCCCATAGCCGACTGGATACCCAACTGGGTCCCATAGCCACTGGATACCCAACTGGGTCCCATAGCCGACGGACACTCAACTAGGTCCCATAGCCGACTGGATACCCAACTGGGTCCCATAGCCGACTGGATACCCAACTGGGTCCCATAGCCGACTGGACATCCAACTAGGTCCCATAGCCGACTGGACATCCAACTAGGTCCCATAACCGACTGGATACCCAACTAGGTCCCATAACCGACTGGATACCCAACTGGGTCCCATAGCCGACTGGATACCCAAGTAGGTCCCATAGCCGACTGGATACCCAAGTAGGTCCCATAGCCGACTGGATACACAACTGGGTCCCATAGCCGACTGGTCACCCAACTAGGTCCCATAGCCGACTGGATACCCAACTAGGTCCCATAGCCGACTGGATACCCAACTGGGTCCCATAGCCGACTGGACATCCAACTAGGTCCCATAACCGACTGGATACCCAACTGGGTCCCATAGCCGACTGGATACCCAAGTAGGTCCCATAGCCGACTGGATACCCAAGTAGGTCCCATAGCCGACTGGATACCCAACTGGGTCCCATAGCCGACTGGATACCCAACTGGGTCCCATAGCCGACTGGACATCCAACTAGGTCCCATAACCGACTGGATACCCAACTAGGTCCCATAGCCGACTGGACATCCAACTAGGTCCCATAACCGACTGGATACCCAACTAGGTCCCATAACCGACTGGATACCCAACTGGGTCCCATAGCCGACTGGATACCCAAGTAGGTCCCATAGCCGACTGGATACCCAAGTAGGTCCCATAGCCGACTGGATACCCAAGTAGGTCCCATAGCCGACTGGATACACAACTGGGTCCCATAGCCGACTGGTCACCCAACTAGGTCCCATAACCGACTGGATACCCAACTGGGTCCCATAGCCGACTGGATACCCAACTGGGTCCCATAGCCGACTGGATACCCAAGTAGGTCCCATAGCCGACTGGATACCCAAGTAGGTCCCATAGCCGACTGGATACACAACTGGGTCCCATAGCCGACTGGTCACCCAACTAGGTCCCATAACCGACTGGATACCCAACTGGGTCCCATAGCCGACTGGATACCCAACTGGGTCCCATAGCCGACTGGATACCCAAGTAGGTCCCATAGCCGACTGGATACCCAAGTAGGTCCCATAGCCGACTGGATACACAACTGGGTCCCATAGCCGACTGGTCACCCAACTAGGTCCCATAACCGACTGGATACCCAACTGGGTCCCATAGCCGACTGGATACCCAACTGGGTCCCATAGCCGACTGGATACCCAAGTAGGTCCCATAGCCGACTGGATACCCAAGTAGGTCCCATAGCCGACTGGATACACAACTGGGTCCCATAGCCGACTGGTCACCCAACTAGGTCCCATAGCCGACTGGATACCCAACTAGGTCCCATAGCCGACTGGATACCCAACTGGGTCCCATAGCCGACTGGATACCCAACTGGGTCCCATAGCCGACTGGACATCCAACTAGGTCCCATAACCGACTGGATACCCATCTAGGTCCCATAGCCGACTGGACATCCAACTAGGTCCCATAACCGACTGGATACCCAACTAGGTCCCATAACCGACTGGATACCCAACTGGGTCCCGTAGCCGACTGGATACCCAAGTAGGTCCCATAGCCGACTGGATACCCAAGTAGGTCCCATAGCCGACTGGATACACAACTGGGTCCCATAGCCGACTGGTCACCCAACTAGGTCCCATAGCCGACTGGATACCCAACTAGGTCCCATAACCGACTGGATACCCAACTGGGTCCCATAGCCGACTGGCCATCCAACAAGGTCCCATAACCGACTGGATACCCAACTGGGTCCCATAGCCGACTGGATACCCAACTGGGTCCCATAGCCGACTGGATACCCAACTGGGTCCCATAGCCGACTGGACATCCAACTAGGTCCCATAACCGACTGGATACCCAACTGGGTCCCATAGCCGACTGGATACCCAACTGGGTCCCATAGCCGACTGGATACCCAACTGGGTCCCATAGCCGACTGGATACCCAACTAGGTCCCATAACCGACTGGACATCCAACTAGGTCCCATAACCGACTGGACATCCAACTAGGTCCCATAACCGACTGGATACCCAACTGGGTCCCATAGCCGACTGGATACCCAACTGGGTCCCATAGCCGACTGGATACCCAACTGGGTCCCATAGCCGACTGGATACCCAAGTAGGTCCCATAGCCGACTGGATACCCAAGTAGGTCCCATAGCCGACTGGATACACAACTGGGTCCCATAGCCGACTGGTCACCCAACTAGGTCCCATAGCCGACTGGATACCCAACTAGGTCCCATAACCGACTGGATACCCAACTGGGTCCCATAGCCGACTGGCCATCCAACTAGGTCCCATAACCGACTGGACACCCAACTGGGTCCCATAGCCGACTGGATACCCAACTGGGTCCCATAGCCGACTGGATACCCAACTGGGTCCCATAGCCGACTGGACATCCAACTAGGTCCCATAACCGACTGGATACCCAACTGGGTCCCATAGCCGACTGGATACCCAACTGGGTCCCATAGCCGACTGGATACCCAACTGGGTCCCATAGCCGACTGGATACCCAACTGGGTCCCATAACCGACTGGATACCCAACTAGGTCCCATAGCCGACTGGACATCCAACTGGGTCCCATAACCGACTGGATACCCAACTAGGTCCCATAGCCGACTGGATACCCAACTGGGTCCCATAGCCGACTGGACATCCAACTAGGTCCCATAACCGACTGGATACCCAACTGGGTCCCATAGCCGACTGGATACCCAACTGGGTCCCATAACCGACTGGATACCCAACTAGGTCCCATAGCCGACTGGACATCCAACTAGGTCCCATAACCGACTGGATACCCAACTGGGTCCCATAGCCGACTGGATACCCAACTGGGTCCCATAACCGACTGGATACCCAACTAGGTCCCATAGCCGACTGGACATCCAACTAGGTCCCATAGCCGACTGGACATCCAACTAGGTCCCATAACCGACTGGACATCCAACTAGGTCCCATAACCGACTGGACATCCAACTAGGTCCCATAACCGACTGGATACCCAACTGGGTCCCATAGCCGACTGGATACCCAACTGGGTCCCATAACCGACTGGATACCCAACTGGGTCCCATAGCCGACTGGATACCCAACTGGGTCCCATAGCCGACTGGATACCCAACTGGGTCCCATAGCCGACTGGACATCCAACTAGGTCCCATAGCCGACTGGACATCCAACTAGGTCCCATAACCGACTGGATACCCAACTAGGTCCCATAGCCGACTGGATACCCAACTATGTCCCATAGCCGACTGGACATCCAACTAGGTCCCATAACCGACTGGATACCCAACTGGGTCCCATAGCCGACTGGATACCCAACTGGGTCCCATAGCCGACTGGATACCCAACTGGGTCCCATAGCCGACTGGATACCCAACTGGGTCCCATAGCCGACTGGATACCCAACTGGGTCCCATAGCCGACTGGACATCCAACTAGGTCCCATAGCCGACTGGACATCCAACTAGGTCCCATAACCGACTGGATACCCAACTAGGTCCCATAGCCGACTGGATACCCAACTGGGTCCCATAGCCGACTGGATACCCAACTGGGTCCCATAGCCGACTGGATACCCAACTGGGTCCCATAGCCGACTGGATACCCAACTGGGTCCCATAGCCGACTGGACATCCAACTAGGTCCCATAACCGACTGGATACCCAACTAGGTCCCATAGCCGACTGGCCAT
>JAUCBJ010006150.1:0-25472 GCA_032718475.1 Nemertoderma westbladi | reverse complement strand
GGGGATCAAATCCACTTTTTTTATGAAATGTCATGGACCAAAGTTTGGACCCCTTGGAAATGTTCTCATATGTATTAGGATGTCAAAAAATGCAAATTTACTTGCTCTGAACCAAAATTGGCAACTTCCTGCCCTAATTTTGAACATAAACCTATGATTGATAAGTCCGATACACCGGGAAAGTATAATTCCATGTATAGTTTCCAAACTATTGGGAATTGGATAAATCAATAAACACCTACCCCCACTAAATCGACCATTGCGGTTTAAATGAGACCACAATGGACATCATACTATGACCTGAACTGAAGTTCAAATGCGACAGGTGATCTTTTGCAACCAATTGCCTATAGTTGTTTCGAATTTACGGAAGTATAATTGTTTACATTAAAGATAATTAATCAAATTTTACAGTAAACATTAGAACCATCATGTTTAATAATCAAGCATACACCAGTAACCTATATCATCATCATATACAAGAGCATGTTTTACAAAAAATATTTTGAAATTCAGTTTCACGTTCAAGTTCAGTTTTTTTGAGCATCTTCAACACATGCTAATATTACTGATAAGTTTGTTAGTTCAAAGGTAAACCTATACATAGTAGACAGTGATGAAAGTTCTAGGATGGGATGTATCATTGGAAGAATATTTTCTGGATTAGTGTTATAAATGTCATCAATAGTAGGCCATTTCCACTTGTCATGATTGTCAATTTGCAAACGCTGCATGAAACGTACTTTTATTAAAACTTTCTCATCTGGAACTTGAAGGAAAGATATGACTTCACCAATAGACCAAATGTCTTGCCAAATTGCAACAACCAATTCACCTCTGTGGAAAACATAAGACTCCTGGTCTGCAACCTCCTGAATTTGATCCTCTTCAAAGTCATGAGCAGATGAGGTAGACATTTCTGATAATCCAATAGCATTCCTCAAGTCATCGAGGGTTGCTGTTAACCTACCTTTCTCCAGATGTTCACCATATAGCACCTTTAAGTTGTTTACCTTTGATTCAAGTGATAGTCCTCGTTGTCTAAACAAGGGGTGATCAGTTTTCAGTGACTTGAAGTCATATTTGGAGTTTCGTATAAGTGCAGTGACCACTTTATTCAGTTTTGCACCCTCAACATTATGAATAATATTTTCAATATCTTCGGATGATGTTGGGATGATACCACCTGAGAGATCTTTTATTGCTCGTTTCAGCTCTAATGACTTGCGACCTTGTAGGATCTGTTCTGTTTCTAGATCATCACATTTAGATGTCTGTACCTTTATTCTCTGTTGTGCTTCTCCCCACTTTATTTCAAGATGATCTATTTCTTTCTTTTTAGCTTTCATTTGTTTTGTTTTCCAGTAGGAGTTACCTTTAAATGCCAGATCAATCGATTTTCCAATTACTATCTTATCAGACACATACTTCATGGTGCCTGATGAACCCCCACCCTTTTTACTTCGTTCGTCGATTTCTCCAAACAGCTGTTCACAGGCAATATTGTGAATGGGAATCCGGTCTAGTTTGGTCATATCTCCTACCACCTGATCTCTAACTGGGTAAGGATGTAGATTTTGAGCATCACCAAATTGAAATGCGCCTCCACGTTGGTTGCTAAGTGTTGTAGCACATTCTTTCGTTAGTTTTGTCAGTACTTTGATGCAAAGTTCTTGTTTTGAATTGTCATGAAGCTCTGATTCGATCATGTCAACCCATTTATCTGGGTAATGACGGGTGTAAACAAGATTACTAAAGACTGAAAATGTGTTTCCTCTTAATTGTACTTCTGATCCGCTAAAAAGACGCAACTCTTCATATAGCTCTGGCAGCCACTGCAAAAGTTTCGAGTATGTTGTGTAAGGTGACATGATCATAGAAATATAAGGCTCATGGAGGCAAATACCCAGAACTGCAATAGGCAGTAATAAGAGGCGAATCACATCACTATTCAAATATCCATACACGACACAAACCAGCTGATTTCTTAGTTCATTTGCATCATTTATAAATTTTACGAAATCATTCAAGTGATAAATAATGACTGCGGCACAGGCAGGAAGTTTTCCAAATCTTCTGTCTTTCAGATCAAAAGACATGTTCGTTTTACCTTGACCTTCTAGCCATGTGGTAAATTTGAAATATCATGACCACGGTTTGTTTGAGTATTCTGGACTGAACAGACGCAAAATTGCATCTATGGCTTGTATTACTGCTGGAGAACTGCTGTCATGGGCATCAATATATGATATATCAGCTAAGAGTTTGTCATGACCTATTTCCCGTTCAATTACTAACATAACTCTTTTAATGGCTTCATCAAATCCAAGAACTGTGTGGATAAGTGCAGAAGAGGACTCCTGGTTTATAAGTAATACCAAGGTCCTTAGATACTTCAGCTGCAATCTTGTGGTTAGAAGATGCAAGGTCTGTCATTGTACAGCTTACCTTCTTCCATAACATCTCCTTACTTTCACACTCAGTTAAACAGCAAAAACGCTCCAGTTGATAAACTAGTAACTTGCAAAGATTTTGAGTTGTCTCATTGGCTACACAAAAATATGGAAGTACTCTCAATTTCTCATCAATTGTTAATGGGGCAGTAATGATCTTCCCAAGTCGTTTCCGTGAGGTACCATCTATGTGTTGAACAGCAGCCTCGGAAGTTATCAACTCATTTCCAATCTCTTGTTCAGTACAAAGAGATATTAAGCATCGAGCCTCTCGTATATAATGCTTCGAAGGTAGACGATCAGGATCATATGTGCGTTTACGTCTCTCATTCTCATTCTCACTATTATTTACCTTTCCTTTTGATTGTTCCAGTTCAAGAGGTAGTTTGAAGCTCTGGCCAAATAAATCATTTGCCACTATTTGAAGTGACTGTAGAGCTTGTTTTGGGCTCAGATCGGCTACAGCCATCAGCTTGACAATAACATTAGTTATTTCAGTTTTCACATCTTTTGAGGATGTGTAGCGATCTCGAGTGGGGACTGAGCGAACTTGTACTTTTGGAAATTTATTGACATCTGATTGGGCTGAGTTAGATCGATAACATTTGTTGTTGCTAGTGTTAGTTGTATTTGAAGATTTCTTTCTTTTCCTAGTTAATCGTGCTGTTGGTGAAGAAGGACACACTTTCTCAAATTCATCACTGCAAATTGCATCTGTTTCTGAAGATATCAGAACTGCATCCTCATCCTGATAAAATAGTGATTGGCTTGAGGTACTCTGTAGACTTCTGTACCGTTCAGCCCTTTGTTCTTCATTTGTAATATTTTCCAAACTCTTTTCAAATTCTGGATTTAAACACGTTTCTCTTCTCAGCGTCCTAGATGTTTGCTGGTCCTCATAAAAATCAAGATCAAATGCTCCTTTACGATATTTGAATGATGTAATGACATCAAACAGTTCCTTTTCAAACTGCCGCAGTTCTGCCTTTTTATGAGTAGCTAGTAAATTCTCCTTTTTCTTAATGGATTCATCTAAGAGTTTCTTAATCAGTTTTAAGTCTTTAGGACAGCAGTTGCATTCTTTCCAAATCGAACTGACTTGACTGGCAGTTTTCGAAATAGCCTCCTGTTTTGATGACCCAGTCTTAGTGTACGATGTGTATGTAGAAAGACAGTCTCCAACTGTTGGCAGAACATGATTATCAAGATGATCTCCCATATTAAGGGAGCTATCGAAGTAAATTCGCCAACCAGCTCGATATTCTTGAGCGATTTTTCCACCACCGTTGTAATGCCCGGTCCGGTGACTGCTATTGATATTGACTCGCCAACTAGTTCGCTGTTCTCGAGCAATTTTTCCGCAACTGATATATAACAATTCAGTTATGTTTATTTAATTTCAATTCAACTTTAAATTAATTCAATATTTTACATTACAGTAGTTCACTACAGGTACAATAGGGAATACTGGAATAAAGGAATACCGGATTAGCCAGTTCTTTTATTGCTAATTTGCAGTAAGTAAAGTATTAACTGATGGAATTCAAGTAGCTACTGACATACATACACACTAGGGTGGGTCATAAAATGTAAAAGTTATGCAATTGCTCCACAAGTTGTACCAGTGAGGAGGCTTGGTGTGAGATGAAAAAATACCAAAAATTGAATAAATTGAATCACCCCGTGGGGGTCCTCCAACTGGTCACATATTGGGGCTAGCGGGCGGTTCCTTATAACGGGAAGTGGTAGATAATCGACTAATTTAAAGAAATAATATGTTAATCTGCTTAGATTTCGTTTTCTTGTCTACTAAAACTATATCCCTGCTTTCATCAACATCACTTTTGAGGGACCCCAAGTATCACAATTTGGTAAATAAACAAACAGCCTGAAAAAAACAATAAACTTAATATTTTCGATAACATTCATGAATTACCACTATTTCTTTCCACCTCTAACACTTTATGCTGTTAGTTCGAGTATTCAGTCAAATTTCTGCATATTGTGTTGTGTATGGAAATTATGTAACAACCCAATTTATAAAAATGTATCCTTTCTTTCAGTGAATACGACAGTACCAGTATCACTGAATTATCGGGGCTCTTTAGTTATTTGTAAAACTATACAATGTAATCGATCTTGGAGTCAAATTTGGGTCTTTGGTCCCGGGCATCAATTCGTGACTTTATCAGTTGATCTCTCTTAACCTTACCAACGACTTGTTGAGAAGCCTCTGTGACAACCCGTACCATACGCTCAACTAACTGCTGATGACAGGGATATCCAATTGGTAATGGGACGAGTTCAGGTTGATTGGTAAGTAGTGTGAGGATCTCATTCGATATATTTGAAAGTATTGGCGGCTCAGTCACAGTCAGATTTGGATCCCACCACTTCACAAGACTAGTGTAGTCGTCTGCTTCAAGGTTAAGTTCTGGTGTAACGAAGCAACGAACAGAATCGAGCTTGTGTTTCTCCCGAGCCTTTAGAATGCATCGCACAGCTAATTCACGAATAACAGGACTGGGGTCGTATACCATAGCAAGTAATATATTCTCGGGGTGAGCAAAAAAGCAGTTCCGCTTTAATACTTTATCCACTGTTTCTTTCTGAACTCCAGTAAGATATCGGCTCCACTTCACAAGGGAGAAGAAATTGCTTGGCCCTTGCTGAAGGTGATGCTCCCGTTTTATCAGAAACCACATGGGAGAATACACCAATAAGATGAATGTTGTTAGATCCACTAGTTCTCTCGATGGGTGGTCAACGCTCACATATAGTCGGCAAATACGATTAGCAGTGGTAACCCATCGTGAATGCGCCATTCTACCAGGCTCTAAGATGGAGGTGTCACCACTGCACTGTCCTGTAGAGATTGCTAAGGTTATATGATACAGATACTTCTGATCTGCACTGAGCGAATTTATTACATTCTCATCTAGAACCAGAAAGTTGGGAGAAGGAATGGGAGTATATGAAACAACTGGTTTATCAATCAGGGAACCTTTTATTTGAGTGCCAATTGGTCCTTTGAAGGAGCTTGGACCTTCCATTGGACCATCTAACTGACTAAAGATATGGCGGAGTGGCAACTCATTAATATGCAAAAGACATACCATCCATTGCACTGGTGACATCTTCTCTTCTTCAATCAGTCGAATTATGCCTCCAACTCGACCCGTATTTACATTTGTTCCGTCACACCCGATGACAAGTATACCACTTATATCCAAATTATTCGCCTCAAAGAAATCAAAGAAGGATCCTGCAATTATTATTATTATATCTCTTTAATTTCTAAAAACTCATTCAAATATATATTTGCACGAGGCAGTTAATACATACAGTATTTACTGATAATTATAAGCAAATAAGCGTCACAGGGTTCCAGGTAACAGCTAGGCTGCACCATGTACAGTACAAATATACAGTATGAGGAATCGAGTAGGCCTACAGTACAATCATTATTACATTACATATACAGTATAATAAATAATGTTCTATTAATTGGCGGCAGTCACAGGTGCAAATCCGCTAGGTTGCATCCTCATGGCTATATTTCGATAGGAACTGTTTTTTTAACTTTGTTTTGAAATATTTTAGTTTTGTAATTTCTTTTTGGGAGAAGGTGTATAATAATAAGGTGTCTAATATCCTGGCAATGTCAACAGCTTTTCCCGACTTTGGACAAACATGTCCTAAATACTTACCAACAGGTTCTTCCACCAGAACATAGTGTTACTCAACACGAAGCTTGACAAAATTTTGTGATTGCTCATCTTTAACTAGTGTACTATCTTTTCTACCATCGAAATAAATCCCATGAATTGGACTATATGATCGATCCAGGTTACCAAGATTCTCTCGCCTTTTCTCCCTAATACGGCTAATCTTGTTTTTATCAACAATCTGACTGGAACTAAAATCCAAGGTAGCATCCTGGAGAGTGGCAGTTACTACTGCTGCTACAGCACGATTTGATAATCCATATCTATCGGCTTCACGGGCTACCAGGGGGAACTTGCTGTAGTTCCTAGGGACATGCTCTCGTGCTATCTGGGTACCGGTACCAGTAATTTGGCTTCCACTTGATATCCCAGAAGTTCCAGGTTGGGGGTTTGATAGTCCATCATCGACTGCCATTGTATCAGTAAGGATTTCACTAACACGCTTTGCTTCTTTTTCCTCCCTCTCAATAAGTTGCTGCTGCCGATCCACACGCTTCTGAATTGCTAAGGATTCTTTCCGGTCAATACCACCGATGAACATTCGTCTCATTCCACGTTGATCTTCAAGAAATGGCCGTTCAATTTCTGGAATCAGTTCGCCAGAAACATCGAACATACATATTAAACGGCTATTACATTCTTCTACCCGATCAATGAAATATGGCTTTGATCTACGCTGATGAGGAACCTTATCAATATCACGGATCTTATTACTGTCATTTAATATTTTCCAAATAATTCCTTCCTTTGTTATTGTAGGGATTGATGATTTAGTATAAAGAGCTATAATATCCTGAGCTACAGCTTCTGCCAGCTCACGCCGTGACGGGTGACTTTCATTTTTTTTTAGCCGAACATATTCAAAATGCCGTAATACATCACCAAGAGTTGGTAGCTGAATACAAGGCAGTTCAGTTGGATGACCACATAAACTAGCTTTAGATCGCAATGCCATTCTAATTTGTTCAACTTTAATATAATACCAGTAATTAATTGTGATTATTTCCCTTACAACTGTTAAGTAGCTTTAAGTAGCAGCGGATTTATCCACGATTGTAACCGTTTGATACATGTAATAGCAATAGGCCTACCGGTATTTGAAATGATGAATATAGCTTTGTACGTCACATCACCAAAAAGTCTAATTTGTTCAACTTTAATATAATACCGGTAAATAATTGTGATTATTTTCCTTACAACTGTTAAGTAGCTTTAAGTAGCAGCGGATTTATCCACGGTTGTAACCGTTTGATACATGTAATAGCAATAGGCCTACCGGTATTTGAAATGATGAATATAGCTTTGTACGTCACATCACCAAAAAGTCAAGATGCTGAAAGTAAGACTAAATCATTTTTGAATTTCCCACCCAGATAAGCTCTTCACTCAGTACAAATTGTCGTCCAATAAAATGTCGTCCAGGCAACTGGGGATGTTGGAAACGTTACTAATCGTGTTTGTGGTCAAGAAACCTAATTCTGAGCACATAAACATAATATTCTTTAAAATTAGTCGATAATTTATTTAATGAAAAAACCACTCTCTAGCCACAATATGTGACCTGTTGGAGGACCCCCAAGGGGTGCTTCATTTTATTTAATTTTTGGTATTTTTCCATCTCACTCCAAGCCTCCTCACTGGTACAACTTGTGGAGCAATTGCATAACTTTTACATTTTATGACCCACCCTAATACACACACACACACTGAATCACCCATTGTAGTTTAAATGAGACTGAAATGGAGTTCATACAATGTCTGGAAGTGTCAAAACAGGCAGTG
The DNA here is from genome assembly GCA_032718475.1 of Nemertoderma westbladi. NCBI lineage: Eukaryota > Metazoa > Xenacoelomorpha > Nemertodermatida > Nemertodermatidae > Nemertoderma > Nemertoderma westbladi. The sequence continues at coordinate 17,509 of JAUCBJ010006150.1, read as the reverse complement.
GAACGATTACAGTGAAATGTACTTCTATTGCATTTTTCCGGTAAATCACACAATTTACAAAAAATGGCATGAAGTTGCCAATTCTCAATATTTTTCGAAAACATTTGCACCAGAAATTCCATTCACATGCTAGAACAGGTCTAAGTGGTCCAAACTGGAATCCATTAATGTTGGGATTTGATCCCCCCCTATCTTAAAGATAGTAGACAATGTTCTCTTTTACCATGACACACTGGAGCAACACATTGCTGGAGTACGCAATTTTCTACAAAGGTGTCGTGAACATAATATCACTCTTCATCCTGGGAAAGTCCAATTTGCTCTTTCGATGATAAGAACGATGATAAGTTGATATAATATAACCAAAACATTTTATTTATTACAGAGTTTATATACGCATGGATAATGGACATTGCACCACCCCGACCTGTTCCGGGGAAAAACGGAATAATATAACCAAAACATTTTATTTATTACAGAGTTTATATATGCAGGGATAATGGACATTGCACCACCCCGACCTGTTCCGGGGAAAAACGGAAAGGTAAGCATTACGGAGGTGTGCCTCCGTGACCTGATCACTCCTCATCGACAGTTCTAACAATTTGGGGGGGAGTTGGAGTTTGTTGGTAAGGGGGCCGACTTCATTGAGATAAGTAAAGTACAGGTAAAGACATATGGGGGTTAAAGGCCTGAGTTCCACTGAAGGATTCACCTACAAGGTAAGTTTATTTACAATCCATATTAACCCCTTTCAATACAAATCCATGTTCAACAGATTTTAGATCCCGATTTTAAACTCCTTTTATATGCCGACGACAGTGCTCTTATTTTCTCTCATAAAGATCCTATCCATATTTCCCAAAAGTTAAGTGCAGTTCTAAAATCCTGTAATGAGTGGTTGGTTGATAATAAGCTATCCATTCACTACGGTAAGACTGAAAGTATTTTGTTTGGTTCCAAAAGAAAGTTAAAGAAGGTAACTAAGTTTGAAGTCACTCGTAATGGACATAAGATTGAAAATAAAAAGGAAGTTAAATATTTAGGCGCCACATTGGATAACTGCTTATCAGGAGAAAGGATAGTGAAAAATATTTTCTCGAAAGTTAACAGTAGGCTTAGGTTTCTATACAGAAATAAAAATAGTTTAAACACTGACTCCCGCAAATTACTTTGCTCTTCTTTAATACGGTGTCACATGGACTATGCATGCTCTTCTTGGTATGAAGGCTTAACCAAACAGCTTAAATGTAAATTACAAGTAGCTCAGAATAAAGTAGTACGATTTATTAAAGACTACAAACCTAGGCACCACCTAACTCCAGATGACTTTTCTAAATCTGGACTACTTAACTTAGATAGTAGAGTTAAGCAGCTACGCCTTAACCATGTGCTTAAAGTGTATAATGGTAAATAATAGTGCTTCAAACTTCTACCTCCCGAATTGTAAATCCTTTGAATCTGATCTTTCTTTTTTAACGGCATTAAAAATTGGAACGCTCTGCCTAATGAAATTAAAAACCTAAATAATCAACATTCTTTTAAATCTAAATGTGCAATGTAAAAATAGGTACAATAGTCCTACAGTAAGTTATTAGTTTATTAATTATTTACTATTTATACTGTAATTACGTTTTATAATAAATTGTTCTGTACATTACATCTTTATCGTTGAGTCGGGCATTGTCACGCTCTCGGTAAAGTTGTACATGTACATAGTGTAATTACGTTTTATATTGGTTTTAGGTTAGCGTAGTGTAATATTATATTTGTAACCAAGTAACATAAAGGACCCCCTTGGAAATAAGCTGCAAAGCTTTAGGGGTAATCCTATGTTATGTTGGACAATACCTTTATACCGGTACATTGTTTGGTGTATTTGTTATTGTTTTTTACATAGTGTATAAATAAATCTATAATCTATAACATCACGGAGGGTGTGTGATATGCGATCCCACCATGGATTCCCATAAACATTGCTAGGATCCATGATATGTTGGTTGTTGTAGCTTTAATAGTTTTATACAGCGTTTTCAGTTGTTTCTGTTATTTGGTACATTAACCCTATTTGGCCCGGGATGGGAGGGGGGGGGGGGGGTAAAAATATCCTGGGCCAGATAGAAAACTATTGTGCTGACTGGATTCTGCTTTTTGACTATTTTGTATTGTATAAGACACTAGAACTATTACAGCCAGCAGTATGATATACAGTAGAAGTATACTTAATAATTATATTGTTTCAGTATTTTTTTTAATTTGTGCACCTGTTTTTAATTAAATGCAGCGTATATTTCATATATCGGCGATGGTATCGAAAGAATAAATGTTCTACTTTTATTTACAGGACATTTATACCACCTGAATTTAAACAATTAATTAATTCTATGCTTTAAAGCTTTTTCAGCTTTGAAGCTTTTTCATCTGCTAGATTATGTAGCAGGGAGTAAAGTAAGGGTGATAATACTAACTAAGCAAATTTATCTTTTGTAGATCATCGAACATAACAACGAATTAATAATGCCTACAACACAGACATCGTCAATTGCATCCGAAGAGTCACCTCAAATTTCTCCTGCTACATCGGCCACGGCCACACCAACACCAACTAAAAGAGCCCACCCAGTAGACTCGCCAACGGATTCATCACCTACGATGTCAATGGCGATATCGTGGGGCAAGTTTCTTGAGAACGAAAGCAAGGAATCTAGGAATTTGAAAATAATGAAGATCTGTAGTATTATATTTTCTAATTAATTTGGCGGAAGAGAAGAAGAGAGAACCTGAAGTGGAAAAAGAATCAGACGACGAAATGTCACCGGGACGCTCAGAAAGATTTAGAAATGCTCTTCGCTCTTCTGGCTCGTTTTCCTAATATTGACAAAGAAGAGGCAAGAGCTATGACATCTGTGAACCAGTTGGGCAATAATATAAGAGGAAAGAAAATAATGCGTGCTGATCCTGATTTATTCTGGAATTGATGGTTAGTATCATCATCATTGCATTATATACTGCATTAATTAATATATTAAATCAGATGGACGAAGGTATTAAATTCTTTCTATAATAAATTGAAATAGGGATATTCCATTCTACTTAATTACCTAACTGTATACATCCATCATCCTGTCATCTACCGGGGGGCAGAATATAGTGTCTTAATTCCGGTATCTGAATTCTGAAAAAATGTTTATTAGTTAATGGTTTTACAGCACTAATTGTTACTGTCCGGGTGTTTTCATGCTGGTATAGCAGGAGTAATTAAAACTTACATCAGATCTTGTTACATGAATACTGCAGTACCAACGTCCAGTATTCTATATAATAGTAGTGTTATAGGTTCCTATAGTTTTATTATAATTTTAGTATCATGGTCCATATCCCAGTTATGATATATTACTGTAGTTATTTTAGTAGTATATATTTTGCAATTTTGTCGATAAGCCGGCACAGCATTCTTAAAAATGCAGCTGCAATGCAGCATGCCGATCCTAGTAGTAGTAGTATATTTTTGAATTTTAGGTTCGCTTACTTGAATAATGGTTGATACTTGATAATGGATCGCTTACTTGAATTCCTGGCCCAGTTTCTACCACAATAATTGTATATACCATATAATGGACAGTATATAGAGGACATAGTATGATATTCAAAGTTCAACCTACCTCATACATTACATAGGACCTATACTAATAATGACATGGCAGGCTAATATTGTAACAAATGAAACTTTATCATCAAATGAAATACTGGATTTGGGAAGCCCCATATCAAATATCCTCCTCAGGAATATCACTGATTGAAGTATTAGCTGACAATGCTAACATAAAGTGAAAGGGTTAATGAGTATGGGCCACCAAACCCATTGATAATACTCAAGGCGACAATTTTGCTGATTAATCAACAGCCTTCCGGCATTAGTTCCATGTTTTAACTGATTTCAGTCAGAATTGTTCGAGAAATACTTCGAGAATTATTCGAAATTTTACATCTTTCCTAAAATACTGTATACATGAAAAATATCGTTTTAGCCATATTATTAATATCTTTACTTTATCTTGGGTGCCTTTGTGATGAAATTGCCGTATACAATTGAAAAAATGCTTGTGTATTTTAAATCTCCATTAAATTCGGCACAGGATCTTAATATCCCGCCTCAATGTTAAATTATCAATTTAGGGAAAGGAGCAGGTTACAGTGGTACATTATTTTAACCAAAACAATAAACTCAACACAATAGAACAGTTTACAGTTTTATTTTTGAGAGTATTCAGCTGTTGCGTCGAATTTCCCCTGGAGAGGGATGAATTTTTATTGCGTCCCGTTTCCCCCCATCTATCTGTATTACCTGTATTATCTGCATTACCTATCTACTCTGGCTGAGTGCTGAACTGAGTATATTTTGCACGTGTAGCACGCCAACTGGTACTAAATTTTCGCCAACAAAAAATATGTATATGGATATTTGATTATATAATTTAATTACTTGTATTAACTAATATTAAATATGCGTTTAATTATTTTTATTAATACCACAAATATACAAGATAATATCAAACATGTTCTGAAGATCTAAATTATATAAACAATGCTGTACCTAGGCCATTATTTATGGAATAAAATTCAAAAATTCAATTTCGAAGTCAAATTAATCTGCTAATAGTAACAAAAACGAAAATCCGTTTCGGTATCCTATCATATCCAGTGTCCCTGATCCCATTTTGTACTATTTTTATTGTCAGTCACATTAATACATAACTAAGGCCAGCGGCCAGGTACAGAGAACTGCTAAGCTCCGGTAGTTGTGGCATCAGTAGGCTTTAAAGCTGGCGTAGATTTTGCACTGACTGACTTAGACTACTAAGGTAAGTTTGTTTCTCTCCCATTATTCATATCACAGTGTGCAGTGGCATATCTGTGCACAAGACGATGGCCTGCTATAGCGCAACATTAGAATTGCAAATGGGTCAGCAATTAGATAACCTACACTGTAATGTACATTAGGGCGGGTCGAAAAACTTTTTTTTCCAAATTCAATCGGCTGGGTGTGCAAAAGTGACCAAAACTACGCAATCCTTACGAGTAACTCGATGATCATGGTGACCTTAACCTGGATGAATTAAACCCTTAGGAATTCCATGTTGGGACTGATGCTGATGCCATTTACTATAATTTAAATTAAAGAATGGTGGCTCCAAATGTATGTACCTAGATCAAAAACTTCTATTGTAGATCAGAAATCATCTTTTCTCAATAATTTGGTCCATTCATTCAATCATACAGTTTCTGGAAACAGCAGTCCAGGTGCTACTGGTGATATCGGTAGTTCTTTGCAGTATTTGGTCCCTCTATCTATTGCCCATTCAGATGATCATCCTATGGGTTTTGATATTGATAATGAAAATGTCCCCACTCCCCAACCACCAAGACCCAGTTCTGAACAATGCCATTGCTGGAGTTGAAGAAGATGTAGCAGAAATCGCAGGGATGGAGACAGGTAGTGGGGGTGAGGGGACTGCCATCTCCCTTCTAAAGTCTATGAACAAGTCACTTAAGAGTATGGTTTCAGTCCAGAAACAAATATGCGACAAACAAGAGAAACTCTAAAATTGCACCATAAGTGAGCTGTATACATTGGCGTACAATAGGATTGAAATAAACGTTGCTTAATATCATTTGAACACATAAAAAATCTGAATTAAAAATTCTATAAAAAATCATCGAAGCAATCACTTTTATTTAAGAAAGCAGTGTTATCGTGTTTCAATTACTGTGAAGAATTAGACGATCAATTTGCTCTTTCGATGATAAGAACGAGATAAGTTGATATAATATAACCAAAACATTTTATTTATTACAGAGTTTATATACGCATGGATAATGGACGTTGCACCACCCCGACCTGTTCCGGGGAAAAACGGAAAGGTAGCATTACGGAGGTGTGCCTCCGTGACCTGATCACTCGTCATCGACAGTTCTAACAATTTGGGGGGAATTGGAGTTTGTTGGTAAGGGGGCCGACTTCATTGAGATAAGTAAAGTACAGGTAAAGACATATGGGGGTTAAAGGCCTGAGTTCCACTAAAGGATTCACCTACAAGGTAAGTTTATTTACAATCCATATTAACCCCTTTCAATACAAATTCATGTTCAACAGATTTTAGATCCCGATTTTAAACTCCTTTTATATGCCGACGACAGTGCTCTTATTTTCTCTCATAAAGATCCTATCCATATTTCCCAAAAGTTAAGTGCAGTTCTAGAATCCTGTAATGAGTGGTTGGTTGATAATAAGCTATCCATTCACTACGGTAAGACTGAAAGTATTTTGTTTGGTTCCAAAAGAAAGTTAAAGAAGGTAACTAAGTTTGAAGTCACTAGTAATGGACATAAGATTGGAAATAAAAAGGAAGTTAAATATTTAGGCGCCACATTGGATAACTGCTTATCAGGAGAAAGGATAGTGAAAAATATTTTTTCGAAAGTTAACAGTAGGCTTAGGTTTCTATACAGAAATAAAAATAGCGGACTATGCATGCTCTTCTTGGTATGAAGGCTTAACCAAACAGCTTAAATGTAAATTACAAGTAGCTCAGAATAAAGTAGTACGATTTATTAAAGACTACAAACCTAGGCACCACCTAACTCCAGATGACTTTTCTGAATCTGGACTACTTAACTTAGATAGTAGAGTTAAGCAGCTACGCCTTAACCATGTGCTTAAAGTGTATAATGGTAAATAATAGTGCTTCAAACTTCTACCTCCCAAATTGTAAATCCTTTGAATCTGATACTTTCTTTTTTAACGGCATTAAAAATTGGAACGCTCTGCCTAATGAAATTAAAAACCTAAATAATCAACATTCTTTTAAATCTGCAGTTAAATCTCACCTCCATGTGCAATGTAAAAATAGGTACAATAGTCCTACAGTAAGTTATTAGTTTATTAATTATTTACTATTTATACTGTAATTACTAAATACTATATATATTAAATTTTATAATAAATTGTTCTGTACATTACATCTTTATCGTTGAGTCGGGCATTGTCACGCTCTCGGTAAAGTTGTACATGTACATAGTGTAATTACGTTTTATATTGGTTTTAGGTTAGCGTAGTGTAATATTATATTTGTAACCAAGTAACATAAAGGACCCCCTTGGAAATAAGCTGGAAAGCTTTAGGGGTAATCCTATGTTATGTTGGACAATACCTTTATACCGGTACATTGTTTGGTGTATTTTTTACTGTTTTTTACATAGTGTATAAATAAATCTATAATCTATAACATCACGGAGGGTGTGTGATATGCATAATTCCCATACACATTCCCATACGGATTCCCATAAACATTGCTAGGATCCATGATTATGTTGGTTGTTGTAGCTTTAATAGTTTTATACAGCGTTTTCAGTTGTTTCTGTTATTTGGTACATTAACCCTATTTGGCCCGGGATGGGGGGCGGGGGGGGGGGGGGGGGTAAAAATATCCCGGGCCAGATAGAAAACTATTGTGCTGACTGGATTCAGCTTTTTGACTATTTTGTATTGTATAAGACACTAGAACTATTACAGCCAGCAGTATGATATACAGTAGAAGTATACTTAATAATTAATAATTATATTAATTTGTGCACCTGTTTTTAATTAAATGCACCGTATATTTCATATAACGGCTATGGTATCGAAAGAATAAATGTTCTACTTTTATTTACAGGACATTTATACCACCTGAATTTAAACAATTAATTAATTCTATGCTTTAAAGCTTTTTCAGCTTTGAAGCTTTTTCAGCTTTGAAGCTTTTTCATCTGCTAGATTATGTAGTAGGGAGTAAAGTAAGGGTGATAATACTAACTAAGCAAATTTATCTTTTGTAGATCATCGAACATAACAACGAATTAATGATGCCTACAACACAGACATCGTCAATTGCATCCGAAGAGTCACCTCAAATTTCTCCTGCTACATCTGCCACGGCCACACCAACATCAACTAAAAGAGCCCACCCAGTAGACTCGCCCACGGATTCATCACCTACGATGTCAATGGCGATATCGTGGGGCAAGTTTCCTGAGAACGAAAGCAAGGAAACTAGGAATTCGAAAATTATGAAGATCTGTAGTATAATATTTTCTAATTAATTAGGTGGAAGAGAAGAAGAGAGAACCTGATGTGGAAAAGGAATCAGACGACGAAATGTCACCGGGACGCTCAGAAAGATTTAGAAATGCTCTTCTCTCTTCTGGCTCGTTTTCCTAATATTGACAAAGAAGAGGCAAGAGCTATGACATCTGTGAACCAGTTGGGCAATAATATAAGAGGAAAGAAAATAATGCGTGCTGATCCTGATTTATTCTGGAATTGATGGTTAGTATCATCATTATTGCATTATATACTGCATTAATTAATATATTAAATCAGATGGACGAAGGTATATCAAATTCTTTCTATAATAAATTGAAATAGGGATATTCCATTCTACTTAATTACCTAACTGTATACATCCATCATTCTGTCATCTCCAGGGGGGCAGAATATAGTGTCTTAATTCCGGTATCTGAATTCTGAAAAAATGTTTATTAGTTAATGGTTTTACAGCACTAATTGTTACTGTCCGGGTGTTTTCATGCTGGTATAGCAGGAGTAATTAAAACTTACATCAGATCTTGCTACATGAATACTGCAGTACCAACGTCCAGTATTCTATATAATAGTAGTGTTATAGGTTCCTATAGTTTTATTATAATTTTAGTATCATGGTCCATATCCCAGTTATGATATATTACTGTAGTTATTTTAGTAGTATACAGTCGGGGTCTCAAAGTGCATCTGTTCTTTGAGATTTTCTCAAAGTTTTTCTAAAAGTGTCTAAAAGTCATTACATTACTCCCAACGGCCCCTTTGAATTCTTGTAGACACTTTTAGTTGGGAATCTCAAAGTGATTTCCTGCTTTTAGGCACTTTGAATTCTTTGAGAAATGTCACTTTGAGGTAGTTTGCGGCACTTTTAATTCTTTGAGAAAATAAACTCTGGGGTATTCCTGATTGACAGCTCGTGGTAAGTTAACTGAGAGGCAGAGGCATTCTCGGGGAACAATATTATGCAGGCAACAAAGTGATACTTGTGTGCTGGCCAGTTGTTGCATAGAAGCTATATTCCCATTAATTTATCAAATTGAGGTTCCTGAGGTCATTATGGGATGGGTTTTCGGTCGCAAGTACAAATTGAATTTACGGCACCCTAAAGTCTTTCTAAAAAACATTCATTCAAATAATACATGAAACATAATTAGTGAAACAAGATTAATGCTTGACAAGATTGAATATTTTAATAACATAATACAATATCAGATTAATAATTAATATAAGAGAAACTGCACTGTAGTTTATCTGTGTATACGCAGTTTCATTATAATGACCTTAAGAAGCCCTGTTGGGAGAAAGCTTGTAATAACATTTGTTATTCATTTCATTAGTCACCTGAGGTCAAACCGTACTACCTTAACTGTTTAATTAATATGATAACTATGTTGACGAGAGCGCGAGAATTCCTTCTTAAAAACTAAGAAAGGCTTTCGACTTTCAAGTACGATAGAACGGCTACAATCTTGTGTTGTTTTAGCTTAATAGAGATATTAAAATATCCCCTGCCACTGGCGTTTATATTTGAGCATATTTTAAATGTTTGCCTCATATTCAATTGATGTGTACCGCCTTCTGGCAAAGCGGCACCCAGTTTAAACTATCAATCACAGCTAGTGAGTAGCGACCCGCGGTCGGCGACCTTCAAACAAACAGGTGCAGAGTCGGAAAGAACTGTCACATGCTTTGCTTGGCTTGTGGTACCATTTGATTACATAATAGATTTTGGCAGACTGGGCGGTCGCTCTGACCATATGCATTGCGCACCAACAATGCCTAAAACATCTATGGGAACAGCCAATTAGTGCGCTTGAATCATTTATCTTTATTCCTGCCTCTATCGTTATTCTTTACTTTGTATAACACAATTTACAGTGCGGCAAAGAAGGGCTGGTTGACCATTGAAATGCATTGGTAAAGGTATTCGGCGTTCACGTGGGCTAAACAAATTTCAACAGTACAGTTTTAGCACTATACATTAATATAGATAGGGCAACAGACAAACTGTCTGACACAAATACCAACACATTCCGATAGCCCGCAATTATGGCGTCTGTAAAGAGTCCAAATATGAATTCATAAAATCCTCTATGAAAAAATAAAAATACTTACAAAAAATACTGCTGTATTAAATATTAGTTACTGCAGTAACAAATATTTATTACTGCAGTAACAAATATTTATTACTGCAGTAACAAATATTTATTACTGCAGTAACAAATATTTATTACTGCAATAATCAATATTAATAAATTAATAAATAATTGAATAAAAATTAATACTGCAGTAATCAATATTAATAAATAATTGAATAAAAATTTCTACTGCAGTAACAAATTATTTGTTACTGCCGAAAAAGACAATTTTTTATTACTGCAGTAAGTTTAATTCTTACTTTCAGTAACAAATATTTATTACTGCAGTATTTTTCGGAGGCATCTTTATTGTTTCATAGATGTTTTTATTACTTATATTTTACCCTTTAGTAGTCAAAGTCAATATATCCCATACCATAGCCAGCTTCAGGCAGGACTGTATGAAATGACTGACAGTACTACTTTGAAATCTTTGAGGGCACTTTGTCATTTTCTTGGACCACTTTTAGAAATTTGAGACACTTTTAGTTCTTTGAGAAAATCTCAAAGAACAGATGCACTTTGAGACCCCGACTGTATATTGTGCAATTATGTCGATAAGCCGGTACAGCATTCTTAAAAATGCAGCTGCAATGCAGCATGCCGATCCTAGTAGTAGTAGTATATTTTTGAATTTTAGGTTCGCTTACTTGAATAATGGTTGATACTTGATAATGGAACGCTTACTTGAATTCCTGGCCCAGTTTCTACCACAATAATTGTATATACCATATAATGGACAGTATATGGAGGACATAGTATGATACTCAAAGTTCAACCTACCTCATACATTACATAGGACCTATTGACTCGGTACTCCGCACATATTATACTGTTAGTTATAGTGTTGGTTATTAGTGTTAGAAAACTAATATTATTATTATTAATTTGAGCGTAAAATGCAATGATACTCAAGGAAACAAATTAGTACTACTCAGCATTGGCATAGATATTCATACTACCAAAGGGTTCAAAACCGTATCTTAGAATTAAGTAGTACTAGTAGTAGCTGCATCAGCAGTAGCAGTGAAGGTTCGGGTATTCCAGTACTAAAAGATGAACAATGCCTTTTTGATTGCGATAAATGAGTCGCATATTAGTGGTAATGAAGATTATATTTCAAAAAATTGTTTCTCGTATGAAACATTCAAAGCACTCTTAAATTCTGATTGTGTGAGCCCTTTTGGTCACCACACATCATCACCCATTCCATTTGATGTTTCAACTAGTACTTTGCCTGAGGATGAACTTATTGACGCATTCAATTGAATCGCAGTCAATGTCACCCAAATCGAATCTAAATTTACATCCTTAGTTGTAAAAAATCGATTAACAGATGTAGCTGCTACAGAAATATTAAATTTGTTTGCGGAATCTCTACCAATTCCTAATAAATGTCCACCTATTTATCAGTTTATTGCTGCTAGAAAAGAAATTAGTGAAAATGTTACTGTTTTGACTCAAAATAATGGTGCTTCTGAATATTATATACTAGACATAGATTTTCAATTAGAAATAATTTTAAAACGAAATCCTTTAATTTTGCAGCCTTCGGAGTATTGTATAGTCTACAATTAGATTGTTATTATGATGCTTTTTCAGGTAATAAGTTTAAATTTTGCGATACAGAAACAACTAAATATTTGTACATTATTTTTTATGCTGATGGAGTTTTGCCACCACATAAATCGAAAAATTGTAGTATTTGGCCATGTTTTTTGTCTATTTTAAATATTTGTAAAAAAAGGCGAGAATGCTTCGAAAATTTAATTTTAATTACATTATACTATGGAATGAAAAAATCTGAGTTTAAATACCTAATTAATTTGTTGGTATATCGTATTAATTCATTTGTGTATACAGTCCCGCTCTCAAAAAGCATTCCTTTGATCAAACATTGATCAAACTTTGATCAAACATTGATCAAAGTTTGATCAAATATTGAAATGAACCAGGCTTATAAATCCTGCCATTGAGTTCTACCAAAGGCGCTGCACTTCAAAGTCTAGATTCCCACTGAGCCGTGTGTCAATCAAGCAGCCCTCTCTCTCTCTCTCTCTCGCTCTCCCTGTGTGTGTAATGCTCCATGTGCTCTGTAGGATGTCTGCAGAGCACACAGGACACCACGTCCATATCATACCATAGGTTTGTACGCTATAGCCGTTATTTAAACCGGACCGCCTAGGTTATAATAATTTACAGTGATTATCAGAAAATAACAGCCGCAATTGAATCTCCACTTGGCGGTGTGGTGGTAATGAAAGCAAGGGCGGGTAGGGGCTGTGTGGAGTTTAATTCTGAGTTACGCAATGTGTTGGGTGGATGGCTACAATACATTATAATAATGGGGGGGGGGGGGGGGGGGGCAACTAGCGTACCGAGCGAGGGGGAGGCCATGTGAAAGCATACTGAAAAACCCTTTCCAGTTGAAATGAGAAAAAAAATAATATATATATTAAAGATCCACATTTCAAATTTTCTGAAACAAAAGCATTTTTCTAAACAGAAAGCTTCGCATTGTAACCTGGCTGGCCAAGGGCTAGATCCTTGGGGGGGGGGGGGGGGGGGGGGTAATATGAGAATATCCCTTGGTATTATTATATCAGTTGACATTGTGGCCTTCTGGCTGGCCACAAGTGGGAAATACGTTGCTTTCTTGTAAGGAGAAATAATTGATTCGAGTCACAACAAATTATGTCATAGGGAGTACAGGAGTCAGCGGTCTCAGTGCTATTTGCTGTATATTATTAGCTTGGGGTGCCGACAGCGACAGACCACTAACAAAGTAAAGGCATAGCATGTGTAATGGCTCTTAGCTTATGCCGCCCCAGCATGTAAAACCATTTATCTGCTGTGGAATGGAATTCCCCGAAATTTCGAAATTAACTAAAGGCTTCCCAAGAAATTAGACAGCCAACTAACCCATACACAGGAGGCCGCGAACCAAAGAGATTGGCCTCCTGGCACTGAGCTGGCCTGGTCGCAAAGGAACTATGCAGGTAGTAATGTGTACTAAACTAATTTATTACACTAAACTTTCTTACTAAAATTTCAACATGGAGGACTTTTCTGTTTGCCCAAAAACAATTAAACAGACGTTGTATTTGTCTCGATATTAATTAAAATTTCTACCTTATCTCGCAAATAGTGGCGCCAGTTGGTCGCAAATAAAAAAGTTCTCCAGCGAAAATCGATGAAATCTACTTTGGTTTGTTGTTTTGGTTAGAAAACACAACCCCTTTAACCTGCTCCTTTCGATGTTTTACATTAATTTTTTTGAAACTAATTGTAGCTGTACCAGTAATGGGCCTGTTCTCAGATACACTTGCGGTGACAGCACGGTGAAATCGCATACTGTGAATCACAGCATTTGGGTTGTTGTTACAGAGATGCGAGTAAAGCAGTTTACAGTCAACTGTATGTTCGGTTGGGTGATGACTTAGCCCGCGGGAATTCTTAGCCCGCAAAATGGGAATCGTTTACCCGCAAGCTTTCTTAGCCAGTGGGCAGGGCATCCTTAGCCCGAAAATAAATTGTATTAGCCCGCGGGAATTGATACTGGACGATTAAATTGACAGACTGGCTTTCTAGTGAATAATTTCTAATGAAAATAATTTAATAATATTCCAGAGGCTGTATTTCAGAACGTAGCCCGGAGTTGTTAGTGGGGCCTATTACAAGACTCAGTCTGGTACTGGTACACTACCACAACACTGTGTTGTCAATCTAATAATGATTATAATAATTCACAGCCACAATTGAATCTCCACTTGGCGATGTGGCGTAATGAAAGCAATGGCAGGTATGGGCTGTGCTGTGTGGAGTTTAATTCTGAGTTACGCAATGGGTTGGGTGGATGGCTACAACACATTATAATGGGGGGGGGGGGGGGGGGGGGGGGTGCAGGTCCGCAGCTTGTACAATGATATAGTAATAGTCCACAACAAGAGAGGGTATGGGATCACTGGGGTTATATTGATGCCTTGTCTTACAACGACCTGTGAGCAAAAGTGTGGTTTGTCGGCCGGATGGTTAAAACCCTCCATTAATTAAAAATGAATGAGCATAATTTAATAAGTATTACTAACCCAATTTGATTTTTAATATTTAAAAAATTATAATTACAATACGTTAAACTGAATTAAAAAATACGTAACTAATGATGTACATAACATAGTTTACTTTAAAACAAATTAGGTTTTCAATAAAATTACCTTATCAGAGTATTAAAATTAAATTACGTAAATTTTTAGAAGGTATTTTAGGGGGTGCGCTGGCGCTAGCGCTTGGATTTATTTATTTCTTTATTTACATTTATTAGTATAATTAGAGACAGGGGCAGGAAGGAAGCTTGTCGAATTTACACAATTACTGTATAAGCAAATGCAATGCAACGGCAGCCATCGCGCTGCTACGTCAATGGAGGTCTTTGGCCTTGATTCTGATTTAAGGAACATTGAAACTAATTTCTAATATAACAATAAATTAAAAATATTCCAAAGGCTGTTTTTCTGAACTAGTTGTTGGTGTAATAATAGGCCCTGCCCTACAAGAACAAAACTCAGTCTGGGACACTACCACAACACCGCCTTGTAAATCCAATCGCTGTCCATCCACAAAGTCAAGCAAGCTCCATCCACCGCCCTGTCAATCACATCGCGGCTTGGCCATTAACAAAAGCCAGTTCTCGGCGGGAATCTGAGTTCAAAGGCATGCCGCAGAAGAGCGATGTAAACTGTTACCTTGAAATCATTTCAATGTCATTTCAATATGAGACAGAAAGTCTGGAATTTCGGTCCATCGATTTCAAGGTCATTTCAATATGCCATCAATGTCATTTCAATGTCAATGCTACTTTCAATGATATTCTATGGACACATTTTGATCAAACTTTGATCAATGTTTGATCAAAGTTTGATCAATGTTTGATCAAAGGAATGCTTTTTGAGAGCGGGACTGTATACCTGTGGTAATATCACAGTTGTACTCTTTCTAGCCGACATGCCAGCAAAGGCAGATAAATTCTTTAAATATGATCCATCATAATGAGTATTATGCATGCTTAGTTTTTTTTTGATAAGGGCGAATATAGTAATGAATTTCATAAAATGACATTTTCAGTAGGCTGTAATTATCCTTCCAAAACAAGTGAGTTTTGTAAGGATCTTGCTGAGCAGGCAGACAGATTGGAAAAGATAATAAAGGGATTAAAAGGCTTATCTCCAATTCTCCACCTTGTCGATGATCCAGAAGGGGCACCATTTGATAAGCAGTGGCGGATCCAGGGGGGGGGGGGGGGGGCATACCAGGCGACCGCCAGGGAGGTCAAAAATTGGCCATCATACGGAATTTAGAGAAATTCATGTTTAGTGCGGGCAATTTAAAGTAAGGTTTGCTATTTCCTTATACATTGAACTGGTTACTACAGCAGAAGGAGAGAGCTGTCGTCCCCAAAGCTATTATTATTCGGAAATCACAAAATGGCACAGTGCTACATTATTTACAGTGGTACATTATTTTAACCAAAACAATAAACTAAACACAATAGAACAGTTTACAGTTTTATTTTTGAGAGTATTCAGCTGTTGCGTCGAATTTCCCCTGGAGAGGGATGAATTTTTATTGCGTCCAGTTTCCCACCTATCTATCTGTATTACATGTATTATCTGTATTACCTATCTACTCTGGCTGAGTGCTGAACTGAGTATATTTTGCACGTGTTGCACGCCAACTGGTACTAAATTTTCGCCAACAAAAAATATGTATATGGATATTTGATTATATAATTAAATTACTTGTATTAACTAATATTAAATATGCGTTTAATTATTTTTATTAATACCACAAATATACAAGATAATATCAAACATGTTCTAAATTATATAAACAAATTTGGCGATTGGGGGTGGGGTGTGGGGGTGGGGGGGGGGGGGGGGGGGGGGGGGCTTGAAGTGCAAAAGGTGTATCAATGACATTTCTTTTTGTTTCGCCTGCCCTGTGAAAAAATCCTGGATCCGCCCCTGTTGATAAGATGCATTTGATTGATCTTGGTATCACGAGAACCCCCTTTTACTTTTGTTCTTATACGACAAGGGTTTCTTAGAGAAATCTGAAATCAATACATTCTTAGGTAGTGTGAAATTGCCAGTTATTGCTAGTTTAGTGTTGTTTATTGTTTATAAACTGGTGTAAGTTTGTTTAGTATGTAACTATAAAGATTATAATGAAAGCAGAATAATATGTAACGTTTTTCCTTTAGTAACAAAACATAATTGGTATATAATATTTGTGTTATTATTTAGTTATTCCAATATTGTTTTAGAATCTAATAGTTAATCGTAACTTTATTATAAATCGGTAACATTAATAACTTAATATAAACAAAACATTTGTTTTCATGTTTATTAAATAAATGCGGTTGTTTATCTGTGTGACAATTGCATAAACTTAAGTGGTTTTTTGGATAAGTTTCAACTTAACATTAAATTCTAGAGCCCCCTAGCTGCAGCCAATGAGGTGATGAAGCTAAGGTAGATATGACTAAAAATAATCCTTTGTAACATATTACAGGTATTGGGTATTTGAGGGCCGGATAGAAAACTATTATGCTGACTGGATTCTGCTTTTTGACTATTTTGTATTGTATAAGACACTAGAACTATTACAGCCAGCAGTATGATATACAATGGCCTTGAATAACAAATAGCCTTGAATAGGCTTTCCATTCAATACTATTGAATACTTTTTTCCCGTGAAAAAATGTACTCCTATTTGTCCCGATTTTGAGGTATATTCGAGCGAAAAAGTAACAATAATAAATAGAGAATAATTAGAGAATATAACCTATTATTCTAATTCGAATTTCAACAACATACAGTAAACTCCGGATTGGCTCCGGATTAATTTGTCCGGAACCAGAAAATCGGCCCAGCGCTCCGGTTTCCGGAGCCGATGTCGGAGCTCTACTGTCTGTTGCAACCCTAATGTACACCATTCGACTGGTCAAATAATATAATGTTAAGCTGTTTGAAAACCCAATAACTGTGTTTATGTTTTGTTATATGTGAAACTGTATATGAAATTAATTACTCCGTAAAATTGTGGCATAAATATTGAGAAACTTAGTTCTGTTCTAAAACTCAGGTCTAACACTCACCGTGAAACTCACCCAACACTTACCGAAAGACCACCACAGAATAGCTCATTGTCGTTGTAATTGGCAGGGACATCA
>JAUCBJ010006149.1:0-16897 GCA_032718475.1 Nemertoderma westbladi | reverse complement strand
TTATTCAAATTCTAATAATTTAATTGACTTAACGAATAATATTGGGAATGGTGCTATTAATGTGAATGCGTCAGACGTGTATAGCCCGGCATACGGCGGCCTGGTAGGCCACGTAGTTAGTAGGCAGGAGGTGGCAGGGTTGAGCCGATCCGACAGCGGCCTGGTAGGCCACGTAGTTGGTAGGCAGGAGGTAGTGGGGTTGAGCCAACCCGAGGTGGGCCTGGTAGGCCACGCAGTAGTAGAGAGAGAGGCGATGGAGAATAGTAGGGTGATTGCGAGTATCCCCAGCGGCGTGCGATCGAGCAGAGAGAGAGACAGGTTGACGTCGCGAGAGGGCGGGCGACGGAACGTCGAGCCCAGTCAGAAGAGAGAAGATTAGTAGAGTTTAACAGAGAGATCGAAGATAGAAGAAGATTAGTAGAGTTTAGCCGAGAGGTCGAAGAGAGAAGGAGTGAAGATAATAGGAGAGTCGTTGCTAGGAGCGACCGGAGGGCAAGGACGGATAGCGAGCCGTCGATAGTAGAGATGGAGTTAGGGAGTCAGTGGGGTCGAACTTCGGGAGATTGCCGTCACCCCGGAGAAACGCACCGCACGCCAGGAGAGGGGTACAGGACGTACCGATACGAAGACGAGAGCAGGATAGGGGATTGAAGAGAAGCTTCCCGACGGGATGTAGCTGCCGATCGAGAGTGCGGTAGTCGCGGGGAGATTCGAGATTCGCGAAGAATAAACTTCAGTTCGGAAGGGCACATGCAGACTGCAGGACATACTGTAGGCCTTACTGCACATACTATTATAGGCCATGCTGGGAGAGATAGAGTAGGCGATAGGGTAGCGCGAACGACGGGATTAAACCCGGAAGTCGCGGAGTACATACCGGTAGGTAGGCGAGAGGTAGGTAGGCCTATATCGGTACAGCAGCATGACTATAATACACAGGGACATAACATATATCCAGGGGAGGGGAGAGTTATTGTAGATAGATGTATGGGCCCCAATATATTAACATCAACCCCAGTACCAAACATACCGGTGGGGGGGGGGGGGGGGGGGGCAGGGTGACATTCCCCCATCACAATATCAACAATATACCCCAATAGGAGCAAGAACATCGAACCCCTTGGACGAAAATAGGTTGTGCGACACGGAAATATGGAGGGGGCCGTTACCCCCAATGATATATCCGACGCAACAAATAAAGTCAACAACAGATAGGACGAACGGACCGCACCCAATAGGAGAGTCTGTACAACATCCATTGAACCCATTGGAAGCGCAAGCGATGGGAATGGCCACATTAATCGATGCATTAAAGACCAGGATCGAGTTACCACCAGTTGAGCCATTTAAATTCGACGGAAGTAGGCTGGAAGAATACCTGCAATTCCGACGCATGTACAGCAACGAGATATTAAGTAAGAACTTGACGCAGGAGGAGTGCCTAAAATATCTGCAAGTATATAAGGAGGCCCAGCATACGACATCGTGAGGCAATACCAGGGCATCGAGGGCGGCTTCACGACAGCATGGCGGGCGTTAGATAGGGAGTACGGGCACCCAGCCAAGATCATCCGGCAAACCCTGAGAGGCTTAACATCGGGTGGCCTACAGGATAATCCCGTTAGCATAAAGACCTTTGCGAATAAGGTCGAGAAGGCGTTAATCGTACTGAAGACGCTAGACGCACCATACGAACTCAACGCGTCTAACAACATCACCACGATAGCGCAGGCACTGCCGATCTGGCTGCGGAGAAAGTGGAGGAAGATCGCCTTCTCCACTCGAGAGAAGAAAGGTGCGGAACCGGGCCTAGAAGAGATGTCGAGCTTCCTAAACTATGAAGCCGAATTAATTACAGACCCAGTCTATAGAGAGGATAGTTTGGGGAAGGCACCAAAGACCGAATACAACAGGCCTGGACCCGAACATAATCCGACGGATCCATTCTCAAGAGTAAGAGAGTCGCTACCACACACGGCCACACAGGGGGCTACAAGCCCACAGTTAGCTGGGAGTAGGGCCACACCGTGGCAGGGACAGAAAGAAAATAACACCATAAATAAACACAATCCCAATATACCCAGTAGGCCGAGTACAGACAACCAAAACACTAAATCGGTACATATAAACCTACGCCCGATACGTGAGGGACTATACAGGGAACGCTATAATCCAGGATTCGAATGTCAATTACACCGGGACGGAACCCATAAGACCAGGAGTTGTAAGCACTGGCAAGCGTTGCCCAAACAAGATCGTGTAGCCTACACAGACGCAAACGGACTATGTCATCGATGTGTGGTAGAAGGACACAGATCCGGAGAGTGTAGAGAAACAGCAGCTACAAGCACAACAGAAGAGAAGAAGAGAAAAGTACTACTCGGGGTAGTACCAGTGAAGATATCAGGAGAGGGCGGTCGATCAGTAACGACATTAATGCTGGTCGACAGCGGAGCAGCCTTCACGCTGGTGGAGAAGTGGGTGGCCGAAGAGATAGGGCTAAAGACGAGGCCGAACAGAATGGCGGTAACTACCATCTCGAGTAAAGATGAGGTCCTGGAGACGAGGACGGGGCGGTGCAGGATAGCAGCGATTGCACCGGGATGCGATTATGGGGCGACGATCGACCCCATCCACGTCATAGAATCGATAAATATCAACGCCAGGCGACCAACCAACATTGAGGTCGAGCAGTATAGATTCCTGGACGGTATCGATTTCTCAATACCAAAGGTGGACGTTAGGAAGGTGTCCATTATAGTAGGAATGGACTGCCCGACGGCCCATGAGAGGATGAAGACGGTCTTCGGCGAAGACAGGCAGCGGGACCCGACGGCGATCCTCACGCCGTTCGGATGGACGCTTAGCGGCCCAGTTAAAATCAACATTCCATGCAGTGTGACAGAGACATCTGGGTGCATGATACCAGGCACCGAAGTCGCAGAGGAAGTAGAGGAGAAACGAGAGATAGTAGAGCCAGATAGGGAGGTGACAGTAAGAAAGTGGGCAGAGGAGAGTAGGTTTCCCAGCAAGCATCGGTATGGAGATGGAGCGGAGCGGACGGTGAGGTGTCCGGAGGACAACACTCCGGGGGAGTGTCCAGAGGAGTGTCCGGAAGAGACGCAGGTCCGGTTTGGAGGCATACCGACAAGGGGGAAGTCGAGAAGGAAGGCAGGACAGAAAGGGATAGGACTACTATTGTACCTACTGTTCTGCCTGTTCTTTCACTTTCTATTCATTCTGCCGGCGGGAGACAACAAGGAGATAGGTGGCATTTTGATGCCAGGAGATGAGCTAGTTAAGAAGACGGTGGAGAGACCCAACCTTAGGGTGGTGAAAGCGGGAGAACCAATTCCTGGTCAGGTGGAATTGGCGAAGAGGGTGTGGCGAAGAGTAAGAGGACGTATAGAAGGGCAGTGGGAGTGTGCCTACTGGAAGAAGGGGCACCTTAGAATTTAGTCGTCCAATATTTTGGACTGAGGGGGGTGGGAATGAGGGCGAGACGCCCTTCCCACAAAAATAATTATTTAATTTAAATAAACAATAATAAATAATTAAATAATTAAAAATAATAGTTAGTAGAAGTAAGAAGTAGTAAGGTAGAAAGTAAGTAAGTTAGAAGGCGGCGGGGTAAGGGAGTGTGGCATATTGTCATGCCACGAGTAGTAGTAGGGGGGTTGTGGGCACCGTAAGCGCCACGTAGAAAGAGAGTAGAGTTAGAAGGCGGCGGGGTAAGGGAGTGTGGCATATTGTCATGCCACGAGTAGTAGTAGGGGGGTTGTGGGCACCGTAAGCGCCACGTAGAAGGGGAGTAGAGTTAGAAGGAGGCGGAGTATAGGGAGTGTGGTATAAACATACCACGGGAGTAGAGGGTACGTAGTACCGGGAGTTAAGTTAGAAGGCGGCAGGGTAAGGGAGTGTGGCATATTGTCATGCCACGAGTAGTAGTAGGGGGGTCGTGGGCACCGGAAGCGCCATGTAGAAAGTAGTAGTGGTAGAGAGGTTGTGGGCACCATAAGCGCCACGTAGAAAGTAGTAAGAGAGGGGTTGTGGGCACCGGAAGCGCCACGTAGAAAGTAGTAAGAGAGGGGTTGTGGGCACCGGAAGCGCCACGTAGAAAGTAGTAAGAGAGGGGTTGTGGGCACCGGAAGCGCCACGTAGAAAGTAGTAGCGGAGAGTGGTTGTGGGCACCGGAAGCGCCACGTAGAAAGTAGTAGCAGAGAGTGGTTGTGGGCACCGCAAGCGCCACGTAGATAGAGGTATTAGTGGAGGTGGAGATGTAGATAGAGTAGAGTAGTGGAGAGGGCACATAGGGTGACAGGTAGTAGAGTGGTAGAGACGGGCACATAGGGTGCCAGGTAGTAGAGTTAGAGAGGTAGTTGAGTAGTAGAGAGGGCACATAGGGTGCCAGGCAGTAGAGTAGCAAAGGCGGGCACATAGGGTGCCAGCTAGTAGAGTTAGAGATAGTAGAGAGTTAGTAGAGTTAGAAAGATAGTAGCAGAGTAGAAGTAGTAGTAGAATGGTTGTGGGCACCACAAGCGCCACGTAGATGGAGGGTTTTAGTCAGAGTTAGGAAAGAGTTAGTAGACTTAGCAGAGAGTAGAGTTAGTGTTTAGTAGAGTTAGAGCTAGAGGTTAGTAGAGTTAGTAGAGAGTTAGATAGTTAGCAAGTGAGTAGTAGGTAGATAGTATGATAGCACAGGGGTAGCATTAGAGGTTAGGGCCTTAGAGAGTGGCAGGGAGTAGAGAGGAGATAGTGAGAGGAGCTGTTGGCGAGAGAGAAGAGTGCGATTCAGGTGTGGGAAGAGAATAAGAGCGAGTTGAGTTAGAGAGCGGAGCTAGAGTGGTGAGAATGTCGGGGAAACAAAAATTGTGTGAGAGAAGCGCACGATCGGTCCGACACGAGACGCCAGAGGGTAGTGACATCATACCCATAGGGAGCGGCCTGGAAAGCCGACTCCAAGAAAAATAACTCCACCCCACACCCGATAGTAGATCGAGTTCCAGCGGAATTGAAGCGCACTTAGAGGTTGATGCTATCTTCTCACCGGGAAGATAGCATGGGGGGGAGTGTTAGCGAATCAATTCCGCCTCACCTAAACCCCATAAAGTAAGCCGTTAAGCAATATTGGGAGCACGAGGTTGATTACCAATATCAACCTCGTGTCACCCCAATAAAGTGGGAAGGAGAAACACACAATAGGGGTCAGGGGCCAAACCCCTAACCGAGAGAGAACACAAGGAGTGAAGGGAAACACTCCAAAGGGTGCCAACAGGGATATTAGCCAATCAGGGGGGAGCATCTACTAGGTACTGTAACAAGGCCAAACCGTGCAATATATATTACCGGTCGATGCAATCAGTTATTCAGTTTACTCAGTCAGCTCAGTAGGGTGGAATGGTGACTTCTATCACCGTCCGCTACCGCCATCACGTGTAATACTTCTGTACTTATCTGCCGGTAACCAGTTATCCATGTCTGCTATATCAACTATATTATACCTTTCTACATATTACCGAACATCAGAACTCTAAACGAACCTTTTCATATACACGGCGGGGACGCGTAGATAGAAAACCCGAACGGATAAACCGGGATCCGTAGATCCCGTCACAGATGGTGACATCAGTCCCATTGAACTTCAGTTTGTTGGTGACCAGCGTGGACCTCGCACGTTACATATAGGTGGGGTTGATCAAAAGTTTCAAGCGAAACAGAAACGGAAGGAATATAGGATGAGTTTAAAACATAGTGAATATCACAGCAATTTGCGACAACTGGAACACCAAACTGATGGGTCTCAATCTATTGACCAGGATGATTGCAGTAGCATTGTCGGTGATGAGGGTGCTGACAATGTTCAACCTTCAAACAATGATTGTCCTGAACAATCAAGCTCACAAAATCGCATCCAATTTGACAATGTATCCCGTGAAGCAGACAGATTTCGTATTTCAGACCATGCTGCTGCTGCAATCACAACTGCAGCGATTCAGGATATTTGTGGAATGGAGGAGATGGAATTTACTCCTAATTTGGTAACAGACTGATCAAAAATACGACGATGTCGTGCAAAGCGACGCTTAGAGTGTCAAGCTATAAGTGATACTGATGCCATTACTGGGCTTTATTTTGATGGAAGGATAGACACCACCCTAAAACGAGATACCACAACAAACAATATACAAAAGGTAGATGAGAGCCACTATGTCTTAGTTAAGGAACCAGGTAATGTGTATGTTGGTCACATATCTCCAATGAATGGTACGGCGCCTACAATTGTTGATAATATAGTCAATTTTTTGGAAGATAATGGTCTGTCTTATGGTGATCTCTGTGTTGTGGGTTGCGATGGCACTAACACAAATACTGGACAGAAAGCTGGTGTTATTTGTCTTCTAGAGAAAAACATCCAGAGTCCAGTGCATTGGGCTGTATGTCAGCTTCATATCAATGAACTACCGCTCCGCCATATGTTCAAGGGCATTGATGGTGATACGTCTGGGCCAGATGGCTTTAAGGGACAAATAGGGAAACAGATAAATAATAAGGTTATCCCAAAGCTCCAGACTTTGGATGTGGTTAAATATGCCCAGATTAGTTCACCTAACTTCGTTAACTTGGAAGATAACATCATAGCCGATTTGAGCACTGATCAGAAGTACCTCTATAAAATAACACTTGCAATAGTCCAGGGCCATTGTCCTGAAAATCTTGCCAAGCAAGATCCTGGCAAGTTGGCGCATTCAAGGTGGGTTACGCAGGCAAATAGAGTTTGCCGATTGTATGTCAGCACATTGGACCCAACACCTGACTTCAAAGCAATTGTCCATTTCATAGTTACAATATACTCTGCCTTGTGGTTCAAGATTAAGAAGATGCCTTATCTATACCAAGCACCCTACAATCTGTTCTCATTGGTGCACTGGACCCGTTCTCTCTCTGACAACATCAAGTCAATTATTGACCCAGTGATTCAAAGAAATGCATATGCGGCACACTCCGAGAATATCCTGCTTGGAATGCTAGGTGATGAGAGAAAGGTGATTCGAGAGTTGGCTGTCCGCAGGATAATTAAAATACGAGCTCTAAGTATTGATTCTGGACTTACAGTGCGTCAGTTTAGAGTACCATCTGTCAACTTCGAAGACTATGTTGACGAAGATTATGTTGACCTGATTAACTGGGCTGAAGAAACAGTTCCACGTGATGAGCCTCCAATAACCCATAAGATAGCAACCGACCAACTAAGTGGGTTTGTTGACCAATCGATGGATCTAGACAACTTTGATGGGTTTAAGTTTCCAGGACACTCACAAGGTGTGGAGCGAATGGTACGTATCGTTAGTGAAGTGTCACAAGAAGTTCTTGGACGAGACAACAGAGATGCCATTATCCATTCCCGACTCATGGCACGGAGACAACGCCCACACTTTAATACTAAGAAAGACTTCCAGTTATGAACTGAACATAATTCTCTAACTGAATGTAATATATGAACTAATTGTTTTAATGTCTCAAAATAGAACTCTAATTATAAAATTTTGGTACCAGTATCATGTAATTTTAGCTCATGGATGCAGAAATATTTATCAATGGAGGAACAGCTTCCTCTGCTCCGATTTCACTAACACTTTGATGGGCTCATTTATGCCCCCATATGTGTCTCTACCCAACGTTGCTTTGGATTTTCTCCATTGGAAAACATTTCTCGATTTTTCGAAAAACTTCGAAAAAAATGCTACTTTTCTAAAATTTTCAAGCTTGGAGGAACGGGTAGCAATGAACCAAATGACTTTATATTTTGGAATTTTTCATTTAGTACCCAGTGTACAGTTTTGGCAATGTTGTAACCCAAAATTTCAAAAATGCACTTTTTCACTCCACCCTACGAGAGAGTCTTATACCCCCCAAACTAACAAAAAACATAAATAAAAGCGTAAATAAATAACGTGGAACATATTTTCACTATGCTATCGATTCTTTATTAACCTCGCTACGCTCGGTAAATAAAATATCTCGAGTATATAGTAAAATAATGTTCTACTGTATTATTTACCATGCTTTAAATAATTACACCCAACCACACTAACATTAACTGTACTATGTAAATGTAGTCTTTAAAACATGTTTACTATTGAATAAAAAAGAAAATTATCGAAATTTTCCAGAAGAGCTACTGTATCATGTCCTATTTTAAAAACTTACGAATTCCCGAGTTGTCTTAAGTCTCCGCGCAGATCGCAAAAACCGCTTTCCTTCAAGTGACTGACTCATTCGGAGACTGATAGAAGAAACTACTAACAACAGCTGCGTTCTTATTGTGTTTGTGCTACCCTAACTATCTCATCGTCGTATTTATTGCTCTTGGACTGTTTATTAAATCGATACAATTTTCACTGTACTGCGCGTCTAGCCCTGGTCTACTGTACTTTGTGTAGGCATATGCCTCGGGTCAGCAACAGTGGTTGGTGTAGCAAGATTGGTAGCACCAGGTAAAAAAGAGTTTACAAAAGTGTTGAACTTTACTTTCAATAAAAGTGAATTGGAGTTTAGCAAATTGTAAAATAAAAAAAAACGTGTTGGAATTAGTATCTCATGATTCTCACCAAACTGTTATTATGTTGGTTTTGCTTTTTGAGGATGGCTGTATTTATGGAGGGAGATTACATTCTAGAATAATTAAACACGTCATGTTATTAACACCCACACCTCAAACAATAGTAGGATTTTTAGGTCCCCGTAGCGAGACCTCTTGTATTCACTCCGTGTTGTTGGTGTTGGTGTTGTTATTGTTTTTGTTAATTTCTTCTTAGGTTTTGGTATTAAGGATTGATACGGCCCCAGTGGCTCAGTTGGTAGAGCGTGGGACTTGGAATCTCTAGGTACCGAGTTCAATCCCCCATTCCGGTGAATGTTTTTGTTGTAAGATTGGTAGTAAGCCATTCAAGGAGACAGTTCATGCGTTAGTAGACGCGGACCTTTGCGCAATTTCGCGCTTGTTTAAAGAAACCAAACTTATTGCACAATTTTTAAGTAGTATTTTTGGTAATTTCATCGTTGTTGGGGGAACAAAATATGATTTGTACCATTTCTCTTTTTGTGATAAGGGTTTCTTTTTTGTCGTTTATGTCAAAGGCAATACAATAATTCTAAATTTTATTTTTTTCTGGATGTGGAAAATTTTGTGATGTCACTAAATTATTGGCACGCGCAAGTGCTATAAATCTATTCTATTCTATAAAAATATAATAAAAAAAAATAATAAAAAATATACTATGAGATTTTTATAATTGTACAGTAATAAATAATGATTATTTTCAGTAATTTTAGGCGTTTTATATTTATCTCTATCCAGTATTTACAAAACGATTATCATAGTAGTAAAACAGACTCAACAATTTGCCGAGACCTTTTTCATTTTGACTTTACTATGGTTGCGGATGGGGCCATAATTTTTAAATATATATTTTCATCAGTTTTGCTTTAATTGTAATTCAATTACCAATAGTTATAGTTTTGGAAGTCGATATTACAGGACCAGATGATTTTGAAACTTTGGACTACATAATTTACCTTTCGGTTAGGAATCTTCCATACACAATGTTGCGTTGTCTACGTACGATTTAGTTTGGTAAGTGCGTTTGAGATTCAAACGCACTAGAAGTGTTAAAATATTTATTTAAACAGGGCGTTGGGTGAACAACGGTGTACAGAGGCGTACCGAGGGGGGGGGGGGGGGGGGGGGGAGGGGGGGGGGAGAAACCTCGGTACGCCTCTGACGGAGTAACGATTGATTCTAATTACGGGGATTCAAATTAATTCTCCACCGACGATCCAAAATCCTATTTCAATTAAATACTTATTCAAATTTATGCGAACACATAAAAATATGATGACATTTTTGGAGTACAAGTGCATGACTGATGTCCCTGCATCTTGGGAAACAGACTTAATCCACTAGTTATAGCAGTAAGGTTGGACATTCAATATTTCAACAGCGAGCAACCATAAAGGTAGATTGTAACTCTACTATAGAAACATATAAAAGAAGGAGCGGAGCCTCCGTGGTCACGCCAGGGGTCAGCATACCTGAGCGGTGAATAAAACTATATTATGGTTTTGTTCAGAAATTGAAAAAATGAGAAAGCGCTACACCGGGGGTTGAACCAGCGCTATACGTACGTTTCAGCCTATCAGGCTCAATCAGTACTGCCGTCCTAAGGCAGACCCATGTAACTTGAATTTCGACGAAAATGAGATATTGGTATCATTTTAAAGCTTACGGCGAGCTCTATCTGGTGGTAGAACTTAATAGAGTGCATCTAAACTCTAAAGGGTTTAAAAAGGGGGTAGAATGTAACTACATTATATGAATTTGTTAAGGCATGCCAAGGCAGAACCATGTAACCCTAATGTGATAATGACACTCCATGTAACTATGCGTACACCATGTATCTCATGCGAGTTACATTGTTTTGGGTTAGGAACAGCTGTTGAAATTTATATAATTTACATGATGTAATATAATTAAACTGGTTAGAATTTGTAAGGTAAATCCATGTAACTCGAAAATCAAAATAAAATACATTTTTTAAATAGCTAGCTTAAGTTTGGAGCTCTAAGACTTTCTAGGTATTTAAATAAACAATTTGGCTAAACTTTAGTGTTGAAAATGTTCACACAGACATTCACATGTTTTAGTGCAGATTCGTTAACTTTAGGTTGATTTTTCTCAAAACTCGATTTTTTGAGTTACATGATTTTGCCTTAGGAGGGCATAGCGCTAACCAGTTCAGCCACTTGCCCCTGACATTCACTCTCCCACCTAATCCACTTCTATTGAACAGGCACTCTTAAGTTGCATATCCTATCTCTAACAGCGGACCTACCGGCCTCAAGTATGTTAGAGTGAAACAGGAAGGAAGTACAAATAAATAAATATTCAGCACGAGTATTGCTGACAGAGGATATGCAACTTAAGACTGGCCGTTCAATAGTAGTGGATTAGGTGGGAGAGGAATGTCAGGGGCAAGTGGCTGAACTGGTTAGCGCTAATGATGAGGCCTGATAGGCTGAAACGTACGTATAGCGCTGGTTCAACCCCCGGTGACGCGCTTTCTCATTTTTTCCATTTCTGAACAAAACCATAATTAACTAATAATAATTAATTACAGTTGCATTAACAGCTCAACTCCAATTCATTTATTAATAAACTATAAACTGATCAGCTAAAGCTGAAAAGACAAACAATGGTTATTAGCAGAAATCGAGTCGATTATTTATCTAATAGGTAATAGGTATGTTTATTAACATATATACAATTTAAAATCAGGTGGAATTTATTTCGCGTTGTCAGAATATCGAATGCCAGCTGCTACACATGTCCTCATAAACCATGCCATAAACAAATCCAGTTACGGCATACAGCAACTATTTGTCACTTAATTAAATTTAAATATTAAAATAGTTCAAATTACATTGGAGTAACACAGAACATAGCTTATACGCTTATTTAATGGATCATAGAGCTGTCGCTGTGTGGTTGAACTGCTGCTGGTAAGCAATAGAGGATGGTAGATGGCATTCATTATACGGCCTTATCGATTTTATAGCTCTTCACTTTGTTACGAAGGGAACAAAACAGTGAGCCAAGATGAGCGACTGTAGCTTACCAGTGAACAACTTTGACAGCCTCATCAATTATTTACACTTTTCTGATGGTATCGGTTTGGAGTGATTGCGCTAAAGCAATGAAAAATCACCAGTAAATACTATGTGTGTATAGCCTCTTGGGAATGGTTGAAGGAAAGTAATCGCAATTCACAGATGTCAGATGTTTGTGGCCTTGAGATCCCGACTGATTAAGCAGTACCCTCTTGCTTTACAGTACACCAGTGGTTGATAACATACAACGTTCGATTAAATCAATTATATATATAATATATGCACCTATTGTCGCTATTCACCATCTGATATTTCTTGGCTTTGAACAGCTGAGTGCTGTAATACGTTACTGTTCACGAATAAACTAAAGGAATAATGGTGTTTGTGTTTGATGTGGGTAGGGTATATGGGGTTGGGCTATGCGGGTTGGATGTGGGGGGTTTGTAGGGGTGGGTGTGGGCTTTCTGGGTGGATGTGGACTGTGGGGTTGGGTGCGGGTCTGATGGGGTGGTGATGGGTGTTGGGGTGGAGATGGGGAGAGGGGTGTTTATGTGTGTGGGTGTTGGGATGTGGGGGCGGGAGGGGCTGGGTGGGGGTGTGGGGTGTGATGCGGGACGGTTCGGGTTGGGTGGCGGATGGGGATGGGTGTTTGGGTGTGGGAGGGGTTTTCATGAGGGTTTGCGTCAGGGTGTGGGGTGGAAGAGTACCAGTTAAATAACTGGGAGCAAAACTTGGGATAGGAGTAGCGCCCACCACTACCCTCTCGGGTAGCAGCTATCGAAAGAGGATCCTTCGGGTCGCCTCCGGCTTCGGCCGACTGTTTGCTTGCTTTATTTTTGTGGGGTGGAAGAGGGGAGTGTTTATGTGGTTGGGGGTGCACGGTGGGGGGTAGGTGTGAGTGCGTGTTTGGCCTTAATAATATTGATTAATTCAATAATTAATAATAGTTTGGCCATATAATTTTCATCACCCTAATTGTGTATCTACAGAGTGTTCAAATCATTATGAGGTCAAAAGTACATTCATGTAATTTGGTTGCCCACCTCCTTCGCTCCTTGACCAAAAGATAAACACGCCAAGTATCGGTTCATGCTGAATTTCCTGAGCATTCAGTAGATACTTCACATACAGTTTACACATATTTGCTACATGGATTATCTAGAATCGACTGAATACCCTGGCATTCCTCTTTTGACCCTCAGGACACCCCAATGGCATCGAAACAAAAAACACTGTCCTTTGTTAACCCCTCTGAATTATTGAACCAGACTTGCTTTGCTTGGTAAAAGGAATAGAGATAGCAGGGGAGTTGAAAAATTTCCCCATGGGAAAGAGAAGCAGGTTGGAGGAAAGATTAGGTGGAACTAAGAACCTTTAGCATATAGTGTGGCGAGCGGCAAGCTTAGTCGCACAAGCTGGAACTGATGCCGTTAATCCCGGTCCACTATATATGAGGGAAAGTGGGTCAGCAGATAACCCCCAGCAGGTCTCCATAAATGCTTGGAGGCAACTACAGGCTACATAGCAACTCACTTTCTAATTAATTCATGGGATCTGATAAAATTATTGGATCAGGATAAAAATTTAGAGTTTGGTTTCTGTTTTGAATGAATTGATGACGTTCTTAACCAAACTCACTACTAAAGTAGCCTAAGGTTTTTAGGCCTTGAACATGAGCAGTGGCACGGCACCCTTTCCATTATTTTGCTGTGAAACGTTGATCGGTTGTTGTTTATTTGTTGTATTCATTTTCTTATCAATTGTTTATTTTCTGGATGTGGAGATTTATTAAGAAGCTTTCTCAAAAAGAAGCAAATAAAGTAGTTTATATACTAAATGCTACAAACAACTACAATAATTTATTTTTCTTGAGTTAAATCAATTTGGGAAAATAATGGGTTTGTTACCAATTAATTGTTTCAAGTAATAAATCTACGAGTGCTTACCTAATGGTCCCATAGAAATCACACGGTAGTTTGGTCTACAAAACGGGGCTGATACATTGATGCGTACTGGCGCTGGATATCTTTTCTTAGTCGAAGTCAAACTCCTGGTCAATGGAATTGCGTCGGCAAGTGGGTCTGGGACATGGGCAGGGGCACAACTGATGTGGACAAGGTGAACACCGTTTAAATTGTTCATCCATCATTGCGATATCATCTTTCTCAAGGTTGGGTATCCAAGGTCCGTGTCAATTACGACACTGGATTGGGAAATTCGGACATCATTATTTGCAGTCGAATTAGTTTCTCACCATCGTAGGGGCATCATGCAAAATAATTTCACCCTCAGATCGGATATTGACTTTGGTAGTTGATACAGAATTGGTCTTATCGCAGGCATCTTCCATCTCTCCATTTAAATTGACGCTTGGAGAAACTTTGCTCATGATAATCGACAACAGTTGTTTATTAATTTATTGTGTGGTGTCTCGTCATATGACGTCACTCATCATCAACAATATACTTCAGTAGTACTAATATCATATGATGATGAGTCATATAATTAAATACTGAAATACGTCAGTCTTGATAAAGCAGATTAAATAGGGATTTAGATGTCTGATGGCGAACTTTGGGAGTGTTGCGTTACATTTCAGTAGTATGGGCCGATAAATCTATATTGGAAAGGGACAATACTTTATTTCTTTCAATATTTCGACAATACTACTTTATGATCTGGCACAATACATTGAAACTAATAAAAAAAGCAAACCGATCGCCTAGGAATTCAATATAATAGTTATACAGTCTAGCTCTTTTATAGATCTTCGGTTCTTGGTTTTTGCTCAAAGTAATCGAATTGGTATTTTGTGTGCTTTTTTTTATATAAATGTATAGTAAAATATATACCTATAATGTAAATAATTATACATTATAATTATATTATAATTATGTTATTATAATTATATAATTATATTAAACAAACAAACATGGTCTTGATCTTAGATTACGGGGAGTGGGGGGGGGGGGGGGGGTGATTATTTCCAACCAAGTCCAGAAGTTCTACAATGTAATAATCATAAGCTACTTATTTACGTTCACTTTATTTAATGGGTGATATAATGTTAAAAGTTGTATAGTCCCGGTATAAAGTTGTGCTGCTGAATTTCTCCTGATTTCAAAACGATATTAACATTTTGCCCCATATAAATCAGTACTATAAAGGGGTAGGATTTGTAGCTCCTATAGTGCCTAGAGGATATCTCCAATTGGTGGCTGGCAAAAAACTGCGACTTCACTGGTTTCGCAGCCGCCAAATATTTTTATGTCGGAAAAACATTCCATTTGTTCATTGTTATTTGAAAGTTATGCTTCAAACATGAATGTTAATTCTATTTTATTTGCAACTTTACTCACAGAAAGCCCGATCGACGATCCTCTTGATGCATTGGTGTATCAGACTGAAGTTTGTTATTGTGGCTGAAATGTGCCTTAGGTTCACCAAAGAAGCAGGACTCCACCCCACTCCACCCCACTCCACCCCACTCCTTTCTCAGACACATTGCAGCATCTGCCGCAATATAATAAATATAGGTAGAGTTTCCATAATATGATCAAGGTATGTCGTATGAAACATCTTCTTTACCAATATAAAATTTAAATATAATGTATATTGTTGTGATGTACATAATTTTTAGGAAATATATATATGAAGAAGCACGTGAATTGTGCATTCAGTTGCCACATGTATTAAACACATGCGAAAGCGCTAAGGCATTTACGACTTTATAAATATAATTCAAAATTAACTTTATGCATATAAATCCGATGACAGACATTTTTTATGGCCATACAAACATTTTCAATGCTCAATAATAATAACTATTTCAATTACGAAAATAAAGAATAATATTTTGTGCGTAATAATTTTTTAAAATAATTTAATTTAATGTGCATTTTCGAGGACGAGGAATCCTAAAAGCATGCTGTTCTATTGGAGGCCGATTAAAAAATTTATTTAACTATTTCGAGGATCTATCGACTGCAAATGCGGAAAAGGTTTCATTGTCTGCACATTTACGGACAAAAAATGGGGATATTTTAAAGACAACAACATTGTAGATCATTTGCAAGACGTTTAATTAAGTTTACAGGATAAATTCTAATTTAGAGCAAGGCGTCTCATTTTGTGGAACAAACCGATGCGCTTAACCTATCATGCCTGCAATAATTAAGAACGTTAACTGGTTAATGTTGCCTATCTACCTGTATACGTTGTACCATCCTCCTCACTCACATACTCTCTTACATACATGCCCCCCAGCGCCAGCAATATATGGATAATTTGCAAAGAATTTCATAGTACATCCTTGTAAATGTATAAATGATACAATTGGTGCGTGTCTCCTGCACGTTATGGTTGAATTGTTTTCTAATAAAACAACTAATCAACTTCATGAGACCCATATGGGTCGCCACGATTCATGGCAACCGGTCGAACTGTTACCAAGATTCATACATGATTCTACACCGCCGCGGATACGGCCCCCAGCGCCAGCATGCAACCTATAGGAGCTGAGTAAGCCCCTACAAATGGCCGCACGTGCAGGTGTGTCTAGCTGAATAGCATAAAGGGCCACAGGCTTTCTAGCATAATAATTATCAACCCTCGTTTTGGCGTGAATTATCTCTGAATAGTCGATCTTACTTTGTAAGAAATGGTAACGAAGTTTCATTACATTGGGCAAGATCAAGTGTCTGTCTGCAAGCATTTACGCTTAATAGGAAGCAGTTCAACATGTGCGAGTGAGCCATAATAATAGCTTAATCAATTGAGCTCAATAAAGACGGATACTAAAATTCCCAGGAGATCTTGAGTTATAGGCAATGCATAGTGATTGATCGATTATTTTATAAATGCGTCCCCAAAGCTACGGATGTTATTCTGAAAGACTTGCAACAATAACAATACGAATTAAACAAACCAGATGCGACAATGCATATATATAACCCGTTGCGTTGGCGCCGACCTGTCTCTAAACTATCCCTTTTTATCAAGTAAAAAACGATCGAAATTCGATCCCTTCTTTTCTTTATAATTATATGTAGACAATATGTGGCAATAATATTTAAGAAAGATAATAATATAATGCGGAGGACTGTGTCGTAACAGGCTGTGTGTTTGTGAAGACTCTGAACCATTTGCATTTTTCTCCAGAAGGCCGCTAT
Organism: Nemertoderma westbladi; assembly: GCA_032718475.1. Classification (NCBI taxonomy): domain Eukaryota; kingdom Metazoa; phylum Xenacoelomorpha; order Nemertodermatida; family Nemertodermatidae; genus Nemertoderma; species Nemertoderma westbladi. The sequence continues at coordinate 59 of JAUCBJ010006149.1, read as the reverse complement.
GGGGCTAATTGTTTGAAAGTGAAACCTTAGCGAATATCTACTAGACATTTTAGACTGGG
>JAUCBJ010006148.1:0-35143 GCA_032718475.1 Nemertoderma westbladi | reverse complement strand
GGTGGTGGCGGTGGCATCACGGACGGTGGCGGTGGCGTCGCAGACGGTGGTAGTGGCGTAGCAGATAGTTGTGGATAGTCGTCGACCACGCAGCGAGGGCACAGTTGTAGCAGGGGGAAGGGGCGTCCACTGGAGACTCAAAGAGGGAGTAGGAGAGACCAGAGCAGGCAGCCGCGGAAGCCAGGAAGGCGGAAGGTGCGAGCTGCTCAGCAACGATCTTCCTCGAGGATGACAGACCTGAGGTCGTCCAACACCACCCGGTAGTGGTCAGAGAGATTCCTGTCGTCCAGGTACCAGACGTTAAACCTCGACTGCAGCGACTGGATGAACGAATTCACCGTATTGCCGAAAAGCCGAGGTCCATCCGTATCGCCTTGCTTAACTCCTTCCTCAGAGAGGAGAGTATCGTCCCCATGGAGGAGAAAGCTAGGCGCTCCGTACGCCATCAGCGTGGCGTTCTACATGCTGGGGTAATGCTGGTTTACTGACTCGAGCATGGAATCCCACCGGATGGAGTTAAAGGCGTTGCTGAAGTCGAGTTTCAGCAACACACTACCGGGTGCGTTTGGGGAGGAGGAGAGTGCCCTTGCTGCATGGGCCGCCGCTTTGGCACTGAGTTTTGTGCCAATCCCGAGCTGCACAGTGCCATAGGAGGAGGTGCAGGGTCCCTGGGCAACGAAGCCGGAGTACTTCCCTGCCAATCGCGCAGAGTGTTGCCAATGGCGATCGGCCGCACCCCACCCTCTGACTTCGTGAACGTGAAGAGATTCGCACCATAGAAAGTGGGGCGGATGGCGAGGGGAACTTTTCCAGAGATGGTGGTATCCAGGAATCCCGCGAGACGATGTAGAAGACGGGCCTTGGCCTCTCCATTGGTGGGGGAGATCAGGATCAGATCTTTGAGTATTTGGGGCCGCAACCCGTCTGGTCCTCTGGCACTTCCGCTTGGGAATGACAAAACGAGTCTGCGGGTGATGGCAGAGGAGCAAGGCGAGGCCGTATCATTGAGGGTTATCACCGCGGGTTGGGACGGTGGTCGTCAGGCCCTGCGTGCGTGATGTTTCTTCCGCAATGCTTCCAGTGTCTCCATCGTGTTGGGTGCCAGTGAGTCCACCGAGGACGCCAACCGGATGGCGCCCTTCACGTCGGAGTCGTCAATCTTTTTGGCTACAGCCGCCGCGAGTCGCTCTGCATCGCCACGCTTCTTCGTCTGCCGCCAACCGCTAGTTGAGGGGGGTTGGAGTCTGAGAAGGGGTCGGCACGGAAGGCGGCTACTTGCGCGTTGATTGTGGCAGAGAGCGACCGAGCGTGGCGCCGACTCCCTCGTTTGGGTGTAGCGAGGCAGTGGTGGCCAACAGTTAGTAGTATTAGCCACCCTGGGGATCATTGGGCCCTGTGGCTACCTCCCCGAGGATGTCAGCGAGGAGGTCAGTGAAGTTGGTTCACTTGGCCCTGGGGACGTGGCGCAGCTGTCGTTGTTTACAGATCCGCAGCCATGCCAAGACATCCCACTCCCCAAGAGTGGCCCAGTCGAAAGCCAGGGGAGGGGGCCTGGTGGTAGATGAGTAGGGGTAGAAGAAGTGGGTGGAGGAGTAGATGCGGGAGGTAGCGGAGGAAGGGAAGATCCGGTGGTGGTACGCGAGCATGGACACATTTAATAATAAGTTAATTGTTGTGGGGTGAGTGACGCAGTTTAAATATATAATGTAAATAGGACAATATGATAATGCTCTCCATAGCGAAAAATATCAACCCAACCTATTGGGGCTGCTACTGCTATGGAGAGCATTATCATATTGTCCTATTTACATTATAGATTAACTATTTTAATTAATCGCATCAATTTATTAATTTGTAGTGAATTGTTGGATAATAATAATAATAATAATAATAATAAATAATAATAATAATAGATTATGGATTATTAAATGTTTATTATTAGAAATAGAATAGAAATGTTTATTTTTAAATCGTAGATAACGTTGTCCCGTTAAACTCTAAATCATAGTGGATAAATCGTGCAGTTGTAGATGATGTTATACGGTTAAACCTGAAATCGCAATGAATAAATCGTAGACAACGTCGTCCCTCCCACCACTGGTTGCAATGTCGGTTAGTTAGGGGCAGTTAGGGGACATTGTCCCGCGGCCAGATAAATTCTAAGTCACAATAGATAAATCGTACCAGTAGATGACAGGATGATGCTGTTCCAAAAAATCGAAGAGTGTAAACTGTAAGCGCCTGGATGGTTTAGTCATAGTCCAGTGGTCCTTATTGTGGGGTGGTAGCTAATTCATAGGCTGTTAGGTGAAGTCGCCCACGAATATTCTTAAGCATCGATTTTATATAATTATCAGTGCAGCAATGCAGCATGATCTGATACTGTTGTACTGTCTCTACGATTATTGCACATTGACAGTCATCATACACCTGTAGGCCTAACTGCCTACATCAGTAAGCCTACATAGATAGGCAAGGCAGATTGTTATACTTGTTGGTCAGCTGGTATATTATGATTATTCATCTTATTTCCTGCGATATTTCCTAATTTCCTAGCTTTTAAGGTTTTTAGCTTATTTCCTAGGAATTAATGTTAATGGCTAATTACGCTTAAAGCCCCCTTATCAACCCCCCCCCCCCCTCCCCCTCCAATGTGACAAACTATCACAATATGTTGGCGTTGGGCCCCGTCCCTACGTCCACCCTTCCTTGTGAAGGGCTAGGGGGGACTTTCGACCCATTACTAAAAAGGGTAGTGATAATATTCAAAATAAGTTTTCCCATGTAATACGTAATTTTATTCTTAAATTGGTACTTTTTGGTTGCTCAATTCTTTAATATAAGATAGAGCGATACTGTATTACAAGATAAACTGAACTGTAGTAATTTTACTATATTGCTTCCATAGTTTCTGCAAAATGAGCAAATCAAATTATGAACTCCTTACTCAACTGCCTTACTCAATATTAAATAATTTAATGTACTCGAATATTTATTACGTAACTACAGAGCCGCCTAACAACATAAACCAATATTGGATATTGAGTCAGTTTAGGAGTACGACTTGCAGACACGAAAGTAGCAATATCTTTTGATTGTATGAATAGATTTTGCTCAAAGGGTAGGTGCGCGAAAAAATAGTTGGGCTAGAAGTATTACGTGCAAACCTTTTCTATTTCGATGCTCTTTCAACACAACTAATAAAATTTACCAAGAATCTTTTTTTCACTCATTGTAATTATATTTACTGTTTGCTTAATTTGTTTGTGTTTCTGTTTATATCTGTTTAAGTGCAGTACAGTATGTAATGCCCTACGTCAAAGAAACTAATATATTTATAGCATTATTTACATTTCTAATTAAGGAATTAAAAACGTGTTGGTGTTATTATATTAATTTATCGGAATTTATATTATAGGAATTTATTATTAGTTTATGCATGCTAGTTAATTAATTAATATAATTAAAGACATAATTATGTAAATAAAAATTGTTAAATGAAACAAATCTGTGTTTCGATTGTTTCGAATTCAATTGAGAGTTAAAGTGATTGACATTTAGTTAATGAACTACGCTTTTGTAAGGCATTGGCAAATTCCAACAAATTCCAATGGCGTCAAACAGCTTCAGACAAATTCAAACAGCTTCCGACAATTTCAAACAGCTTCAGACAACTTCAAACAACTTCAGATAGCTTCCAACAACATCCAATAGAAATTTCAAACACTTTCAAACGGATTTCAGACAGATTCAGATGGGCTCCAACAGACTTAACTTGTTGGAAATATTTTCTCCAACAGAATCAAACAGTACTGAATCTCCGTAGGTTAGCATTGTGCTTGTTTCAAGCTGTCAGAGTGTGTTGGATCCCATCGGATCCGATGGCACTCTGTTGGTGAGCGGGACTGTATGTTTTTCATCCATGTAGATTTAGTGATAAATGTAAATAGGAATTTTGTATCAACAACACTAAAGAAATGGATAGGTGAAAAAGTGAATAATTCTTTATTCATTTGCTATGGGATATTAATGATATTGTTTAAATTCCGGCTCACTTCTATCCCAGCAACTTATTTCGGGAACATGTTACAGGCCCCCTCTCGTGAGAGACCTTGTTAGTTGTTGTCGCTTGAATTTAAACAGATGTTGAAACAAAATTTACAACTTGTGCGTGGTGGGTCTAAGTAATAATTTAATTAAACAACGTATCTGGCTGTTTGTCAGATCCATCCATATAAAGGGAGAACCAGTCCAAAGTATTTGGTTTCCAGGAATCCTATCCTGTATTAATCCTGTGAACTGGATCCAACCACACCACCACCGTTCTGAGGTCGATAGTTTTTCCTTAAAATTTTTCAATGCATTTAGATAATTTCAATGTAGTGCATTTATGTAATCTAATCCTAATGGTAGATATCCTGGGGTGTTTAATCTGCCGGGGTTTACAGAAATAAGTCACATTCAACTCCCCGTGGGTCACTGTTGGTGATTTACCTTTTTGATTGAAATTCTTACTGACATTGCCTTACTAAAATAATGCCAAACAAACGATACATTAGGGAATAATAAGTTATGGAACTAGAATAATTGGATTAAATGTACTACAGCAAAGTGTATCCAGTGGTTATCAGATATGGGTAGGAACTGGTCACACACAGAAAAATATATATTCTGTGGTGGTAACTGGAGTGATTTTTTTTATGGCAGCTGGGATCTGGTATTATGGAATCGTTATTATCCAATTTGGTATCTGGAAATATGGAATTTGGGAATATGGATAGTTTTGGTTCTATCCATCCCCTAGTGTAACCGGCTTCTTTTCAAACCTATAAAATTATTCTAACGCGTTTTTACTTTCGTTTATTGTTTTAGTTCCAGCAACTAATCTCTTGAACCTGTTCCTTTAGTAAGCTGCATACTCATGTTACTCGTGTTAATTAACTTAGTTGTTCGAATTTCCTTACTTCCAAATCCCTTAGTTCCAACTTCAAATTATATAATTATTTATTTCCTAATTCCTTAATTCCAAAATCCCGAATTCCTTAATTATAAATCCCATAATCCCGAATTCCTTAATTACAAATCCCATGGCTCCAAATTCCTTAATTACAAATCCCATGGCTCCAAATTCCTTAATTACAAATCCCATGGCTCCAAATTCCTTAATTACAAATCCCATGGCTCCAAATTCCTTAATTAATTAATTCATGATCAAGCAAGCAAACAGTCGGCCGAAGCCGGAGGCGACCCGAAGGCTCCTCTTTCGATAGCTGCTACCCGAGGGTAGGGGTGGTCGCTACTCCTATCCCAAGATTTGCTCCCAGTTATTTAACTGGTACTCAATTCATGATATTTGTGTCCAATCCCCCCCCCCCCCCCCACCCTGTCTCGCGGCGGTTGTATATATTTTACCGATTTATCTAGAGTCTCATGAAACAGGGTGGCAAGCGATTAAATTTTGGTAAACTTCACAAGGGAGATTAACAAAGGGTTATTTTATAATGAAAACTGCACATATCATACATAATATATCAGATATTTCAATTACTGATTATGTATTTCAAAAAATTAAATAATTGCTAAAATTGCTATCTCAAAGGAATTTTCTTCCATTGACCCTGACGTTGGGCTGCGCATGCGCAAGACCACAATATCTCTCAATTCAGCTGCATGTAGCATCTGATTTCGCATATACTACAGTTATACCAATTTAATTTACAATTAATTTATTAAACAATTAACAGTTTAAGTAAACCGAATATCTTATCTTTTTCCCTTTGTTTTGTTCTTTGGGAAAAAAACCTGCCAACTCGTGCAAAACTAAATCCACTAAACCAACATAAATAATTAAATTCCTGTCAATTCATGATTAAAATTTGCTACATTACACTGCATTGATAGCATTACTTTACTGGCTATATTGTAAGTGTAAGTAACCACACCACCAACAAGCATTTGTTTTTATTCATGAGTGAGTTCAATTTCCATAATAAATTATTCTTATTCAGCATGCGTGACAATAGTAGGCCTGGTATGAAATAACCTTGTCCGTTCATGAAATGTACATTGTTCGTATCTTTTTGATGGTGGTGTGACAAACTCGCTGAAAATAATATCCGGTTGTGCAATGGTACGTTAATAATAACCCAACTGCTGGTGTTACCACCAGGCAGCTGCAGACATTTTCGAGGCAATAATGGGAATTGTTAACCTATTAATACTACCATCAAAAAACCAATAAAATTAATTTATTCGTTAACTTATTTATTGTATACAAATAAATGATAATCAACATTATTAACTTGGAGATATATGATCTAATTTGCTCTCTTCGTTTTCATGTACTCATATCTTCAAGTACACATGTGTGTTGACTTTTAAAAAGTATTTGCCTTTAATGTAATTAATGCGCTTTACCATTACCATTACCATTAATGGACTTTATATGATAAAAAATTCAAAAACCTTTTTGGTCGATTGTTGTGCCGAATTTAATGGCGAATCCGAAAGTAACATTATTTTCCCGAAAAAATGTGTTTCCCGACAAACAGATAGACTAAATTTTGCCAAACATCAAAACTGACATCGGTAATGAAATCAGCGACCCCGAAAATTTCCATAATGAAAATGTTAGCTAAAATGTGTGTTTTTTGTATGTTGACGGGTATTCGAACAGACAGACCAGACCGACAGACAGCCAGTCTCATTGACATAATAAATTCAACCAAACTTCCACCTTGGCATCGGAAATGTAATTACCATCCAGAAAACCCCCAAAGCGAAAGATATATTTCGTGTTGCTATATTATATTTTGTCGGATATATCAGCAGACATGCAGCAGATAAAGACACCATCAGACAAAGACTACCAGACAGACAGACTACATTTTGCCAAATTTGAAAAAACCCCCGGAGTAACACTAATTGACAGCCATTTTAAAAAAAGGTTCATGGGGTGTTGTATACCCCCCCCCCCCCCCCCCCTTTAATCCCTTACGATAGTATATTTTATTGTGTTACTTTCTTTCTGTAGAATAAAATGACATAAATCCAGCCGGGATATACAATACATACAGTGTCCCATAGAATCTTTAATAATGTTTACAGTGTTTAAAAAAATGTTTAAATGGTTTAAAAAATGTTAGAAAAAAGTGGATTTAAAATAAAGCAACTTCCCATTTCCATGTAATAAATAGTAAATTATTATCGTATTACAATTAATTTTTTTAAAGTTTCCTTCTTTTGAACGTTATTTTGAAATATATATCTTATTTACCTTTAAACTGTTTTATATCCTATAACCAGAGAAGTATACATTCTGTGTGACCAGACCAAATTTCATTTTTTTCAATTAGATTTATCTGAAATCATTCACGAGTTCAGTAGTCACAAGACTATGAGAATTTTGTTTGGAGTAGGCCTAATTGTTATGTTTAATTGAGTTTGGAGTAGGCCTAATTGTTATGTTTAATTGTTTGGAGTAGGCCTAATTGTTATGTTTAATTGTTTGGAGTAGGCCTAATTGTTATGTTTAATTGTTTGGAGTAGGCCTAATTGTTATGTTTACTTGTTTGGAGTAGGCCTAATTGTTATGTTTAATTGTTTGGAGTAGGCCTAATTGTTATGTTTAATTGTTTGGAGTAGGCCTAATTGTTATGTTTAATTGTTTGGAGTAGGCCTAATTGTTATGTTTAATTGTTTGGAGTAGGCCTAATTGTTATGTTTAATTGTTTGGAGTAGGCCTAATTGTTATGTTTAATTGTTTGGAGTAGGCCTAATTGTTATGTTTAATTGTTTGGAGTAGGCCTAATTGTTATGTTTAATAGTTTGGAGTAGGCTTAATTGTTATGTTTAATTGTTTGGAGTAGGCCTAATTGTTATGTTTAATTGTTTGGAGTATGCCTAATTGTTATGTTTAATTGTTTGGAGTAGGCCTAATTGTTATGTTTAATTGTTTGGAGTAGGCCTAATTGTTATGTTTAATTGTTTGGAGTATGCCTAATTGTTATGTTTAATTGTTTGGAGTAGGCCTAATTGTTATGTTTAATTGTTTGGAGTAGGCCTAATTGTTATGTTTAATTGAGTTTCAAATATATTTCTCAACTTTATATCACATTCCCACTTCGATTCCCAGTATGATTTCCCAGGACCCCAAAAATCCATAATCCGTGACTTCTATATATTGCACTGATTCACCCCTCCTCATGTTTCAACCCTCCCTGCTCTCCCCTACTTTGCTAGAATATTGGTTTTCTGTATTGAATTTCGTTAAAAATACCACATTTGCACTAACTTTACTTTTTATTAGTTTGCAACAAATCAGTGTCTCGTATTATGGCGTGATTATTAAATGATATTGTTCTATTTTTATACTTTCAGATATATCTTTGGTTGAATACTTCCGTTATTAATAAAAAGGCACTATTATATATATCTTGTTTATCACAGTTCTACTAAAATATTTCATAATAATTCTCAAGATGATTGCCAGGTATCATTCATTAGAAATACTTCACATATTCCAATCATGGTTAGATAATATAAATTGTTTTTACGCACGTTTACTTTCAACACATACATATGTGCATCGGCAAAATTACATGTAGAATTAGAATATGATAAATATGGATATGGATCATGGATTAGAATATGGATAAATTATAAATCTATAATAACTCTTATTACTATTATTAATTACTGTATTTTTATTAAAAACATTAGTTTTCTTAAATAAGTTTACTTCTGGGTTACCTCCTGACTATTTTCTGTCAATTACTACCTCCGCTGTTTGTTAACTGCTTCTGCAACCTTGTGAATACAGTGCATTGGGGTAACTCTTGACTCGCTGGATATGCAATCAGATTCCATTTCTGAAATGTATACCACGGATCGCCAGTAGATTTTACCATCAGTGATGTAAATCATAATTATCAGAATCCAAGATCATAGTCCACTACAGTTCTAGGAGAACCGTGCCATTATATTCATAGACTTATGATATGTGAGAATGAATATGATATTAAATATAAAAAAATATGATATCTGAAATTAACTTGTACTGTAAAAATAAAAAACTGGTTTTAAATATTTTTTTTTATTTCCACTCCCCTACTAATTGGCTTGCTTCTTGTAACATTATAAATATAATATATTTATTAGTGGATCGAATTATTTTTATTTCCCCTACTATTATTGCCTGACACATATTTATTTGTATTTCTTCTATCTCATGCATGGTTCGGTTTTCGGGCATGTACTTTACTTAGACTTGATTACAAAATATGTTTCCTGATTACCAAATGGCATATGATTGAAAATGTAGAATACTATTACGACCCTAAATAAAAGTGAATGAGGATACCATACAAAGCAACATGCAGAACTCAACAACCAATGGAATCGACAATGGTTAGTTATATTACTATTATTATGTTATTCGAAAATGTGAATTTTTTGCATTAGTAGACCAGAATTATTGTATGTATAATAACTATAAATAATAAATGAATTTTTGTGGGGTGGGGTGACGGCGAATTAAATATATATTGTACTTTCCTTTGAGTGACTGTAAAAGGCCTAAATATTATGATAGCCCACTCCTTAGCGAATAAATTCTTCATCCGTCCTGATAGCTCAGTGGTCTTAGGGCACACACATCCAGCTGATGATATGGTCGGTTGATATTTTTCGCTATGGAGAGCATTATCATAATGTTCTATAATATATAATACCCAGCAGTAACACTACCCGGTGACACCACCCAGTAGTAGCACTACTTAATAGCACTACACAGTAGCACTATAGTACAGTAGGTCATTCATATATGATTTGTATTACGCCAAACTGGGGGCAGATAAAATAATTTAGGAACAAGAATAATTAACTCATAAATTAATAAAATTTAATAAAATTAAACATAGGTTAGATTGAGTTAGTTAGATTCTTACTGAAGACCACTCATTTAGGCTAGGATGGTTGTTCCTACAATCGGGTAGATGGTAGAGAGAAGCTTGACCTTCACACAAACGGCAAACACAGTCGTCGGACTGTGCGTGATAATCTCGGTTAGTGCATATGAGTTGATGGAACCCGTGTATCGCAAACCTAGTTACAATGTGGCGGTTTTTCTTATTTGCGTTCGTCCATGTCCGGTCAGTAAATGCCCTGTTGTTCCAGAACGCAGATGGAATTTCTTGTATTTTCTCGTCGAGCTGCTGGATATATTTATTGTATTCTTCAGTGCAGGTCAAGTTCAATTTTTCTTTAATCGAGACAGCGTATTATTTGGTGTCACACAATCCAAATACCAGTCGGTTCTTCGTAGATTTATGTAAACCTAGGACTTTCTTTAGATACGATGCCAAGATTTTATCTATATAATGTAAATTATTCGCAGTTAAGAAGGGCTATATTTCGCGGAGACTGTACGTTGCTATTGGACTTACTTTCAGTTCAAATAATTTGAGGGCAGTGTTGAGAGACAGCATGTTAGTTAGGCTTTGAAATTGAGTGAACGGCGGTCAGTGATTTACATACGATTGTGATTGGTGATGTGTTTAGAGAAGCTTAATTTTGTTTGTAGTGTTACTCCTAGATATTTATAAGAATTTTCTATCTTCATTTTGCTTTCCATTGAAGGTGAATTTGTTACTCTGTTGGTATTTTTGAATCTATTTTATTTCGCAGCCTCTTCTCAATAAGACAGGTAAAAAGTTTGTAAGCGTTATATAGTAAGTAAATACCCCTGTATGAGTTTGGGTCATCTCTATCGCCTTTGCCCTTGTAGAGGACCTTCATGAGGCTTTCTTTCCAGATTTCAACAAGGGATCCAGTTGAAAGACAGATATTAAACAATAGAGTCCATAGAAATAGTGTAGCTGGGAAACAGCACACTTAAACATTTCATACTGAAAATTATCCAGGCCACTGGATTTATTAGGTTTTCTATCATTTATAACTGAGGCGACTTCCTCTTTTGTGAAGGATCTATGTCTTCATCGCTGTCAATTTCCGTGTCACTGGTTTCTTCATTTGGTGTCAGATCCTCGGATTCTTCCGATTTAAGGATAGCACCGAAGTGGGACTCCCATGTATCTAACGGTATTAGTACGTTTGAACGACACTAGCCAAACAAGCCTAAAATCAGATAAATAATGGTACCGGTACCGGTATAGCAGTATTGTGCACCACCTTGCGGATTGCATGGGCATTATTTATTAAGTTCTTTGAAGGGAATGTATTATTATAATGTGATTAATATTACTACTACTATTATCATACTATTATTTACTACTATTAATTACTTATGTAATATTTTAGCTTAATCTATTAGTTTAATTACGATTTACTGTGCGCGTATGTAATCTTAATTACATTCTACCGTAAAACATTACCAATATTATAATTAATATTTACTCCGACTGGGGGTGTATCTTATTGTAAAAATGCTGTTGCGATACGGTTGTTTATTTCATTTGTTGGCCCTGAAAAGGGCCGTTTGGGTTGGTTATGGTATACATTCAGCAAGGGCAGTAATGTTTGAAAAATGCAAGGAGATTTGAGAAAGGTCGGTCGCGATTTAAAAGTCTCCACCGAAATTCTGCCAGGTGGCCAGCAATATGTTGTGGTGTTGTGCATTTAATTCTTATTGCGGATGACTGACGTCTTTAAGTGGCCCCACATCGACTCTAACTATACGTTGAGTGTGGGTGCCTGTCGCACTCACCCACTCTAACGAATGGTTGACGGTTTCATGTATGTAGGTCCCTGTTCCATTGGCATCAGACCACGGGTTGGTGGCGTTTGTTATGCCAACATTCACACCGCGAATCGACTCTTCTCAAACCACGTTCCAGAACGTGCAGTTCGCTTGTCAGCTTGTTCTTATTAGCACCGGAACAACGCCAAACAAGCCGCATGAATCCCCTGTCCTTCACCAGCGTAATTTTAGATTGCGCAGTACAACCCGGAAATGGCGGAAAAGGACAAAGACGTAGGGTTGGTTGCCCATTTTGTTGTAGAGTTCGGGGGAGAAGCTCCACGCTTTGTGCAAACTCAATAGCGCGCTCCTCAGTCTCGATAAGTTTCCCAGTACACGAGTACAGTACACTAACAGTAGGCCCAGTAAGTAACAGTAGGCCTAACAATACTGATATACCGGTACCGGTAACAATTTTTATCAGTTTCTATCTGATTTCAGGATTGTTTGGCTAGTGTCGTTCAAACGTACTAATACCGTATCTAACTCAATTGGACAGCTAGATTGGTTACTTCTTTTCTTGCACCATTTATATGGTTTTCTTTCTACTTCCCAGATCAAATTTAGTTCATTTTCTCCACTGCTTGATTCTGTTTCTCTTTCAATAGGTTCTTGTAGTGACGTTTTGAAGTACACACTTGTTTTCTTATTGAAGGGTCTTTTTTTGCAGCTGCATTTAAGGAAAGAACTTCCACCCTAGCCGTATAGCACTCGCCATCAAACCAGTCTTTGGCTGTATGCTTGACTGTTATTTTTAGAGGAGCAGAGTCTCTGATACATTCCGATAATTCCTCATATGCATAATCTGTTTCCCCGCATATAAGGTGTTCAAGAACATGTTCTAACCGAGGATCAGCACTGAGTTTGTCAATATCTGCTTCTCGCTTCCTTCAGACATTACTTGAGGATGTAGATATCGGAGTGTTCACTGGCTCACTTCGTGTCCACGATGCTGAGATTGGAATGTGTTTTCGTAAGGTTTATATTTGACAGTGGCTACGTCTTTGTTCGAGTATATTCTATCGATCACACTACTCCCATTGTGGCAAAAGTATGTCGGTTGGGTATTATCAGTTTGAGACGACAGACCAAAGTCGACCATAAGTTCTTCTAAAGCAACAGCCTTATTGTGGTCTTCAACATCGAGCCTAGCGTTAAAATCTCCCGCTACCGTTATACGTCCATCATGATCCTCTGGTATATTGTCCAGAACTGTGACAACCCCATCAATGAAGTCTTCAAGAGTTAACAAGGGAGGAAAGTAGCAACAGGCAAATATTCCATCCATTGTCATTACTATCACGGAGGAGTTATCTTTATATAATAGCCTAGGTTTGAGCCACGGTTTGACCGCTACTGTTATACCCCCCATGGGCCTCCCTTTTCCGGAATGCGGGCGCGTTGCGAGGGATTCAATGCAATAAAAATCCGGAATATCATAGTTTTCAGTGACCATAGTTTCTGTGAACAACAAAACGTCAGAGTCAAATATTGGGTCCTCATGAGATAAACTATAAACAGATTTTAAACCCTCCACATTCCAGAGAGTCATTGTTGATACAGTTGCCGGGTCGCCATTTACAGGGGGGCTGAGTTTACTGCAGAGGGTAGATTAGAGCTCAACAGTCCCCCGACCCCGAAGCGCCGGGGCTTCGGGTTCCGTGAAGCTCTACTCTATCGGGGCGAACAGTAATTCCCGTGTTACATAAGGCTGTATTTCTCTTTCCAGATATAGCATCTGCCCATGACGTGGTAGCCTGTAGGATTAAATGTTCTGGTCTTTTCCGCGGCCGCAGCCCGAACTTAATGCATCCCCCATCGGACATCCGGTAATTCTTAATTGTAATGCCACGTTCCCAGTTTGCGGGGTTCATTAATTCCTCACGATGTTCTTGAGCACATACTAGGTGAAAACTCTTATGGATGGAATCTGGGTATACCGGTAGGCCATAAATAGCATCGATAGGAGTCTCTAAACTGGAAATGTAAGAAGATACTGATTCTTCGCTCTCGTCGAGACTTACACGTCCCAAATGAATATGTGCTTTCCGGGGGATCGAAGGTCGAATAGTTAATTGAGGTTCCGGTGCAGCACGCAGCGCCCCACCCTCTCGCTTCCCACGAATAATTCCGGAACCCTGAGTCGAGTTCCGCTCAGCAAATCTTGCACCACTCGGAGATACAAACTCAGTATTCGTGTAATTGTTACTTCTTCGAGCAATAAGAGATCGACGGTCTGGGTGGGTAGAACTATGGAGAGGCGTGGGATTAATTGAATCGTTGCGTGTTAGGCGGGTTGTGCTTTGCTGCGACGTTTGTTGGATAGCGTCTCTAAAAGAAGTAACGCCTAGGTGACTTCTATCTGGGCAGTTGGGTATCTAGCATGGATAGTTTTTCCTTGTTTTCGAGAGACTCATTTTTTGCTTGTATTGTTTCACTCTGTGCATCCGTAACCCGACCTAGCATGGCCATGAATAATGCGTTCATTCATGTTAAGCTGTCTGGCATATATTTTTCATTGTTGCTTGATGTGCTTCTTTTATCCTTTACCATTCTAATCGTGGAAATTACACTGGATAGTAGAGAAGCAAACTCGCTCGCTTAATTTACTGACATTATTTGGGTAGAATTCGTAAGTGTAGTGCAGTAGGCCTGGTAGATTTCGGGAATGTCAGCATGTACTTTCAGACTTCAGTCGTTGTTTGTTTTTATGTGCTTCGGCCTGGAGTAAAAATTAATAATAATAGACAGTAGGTCATTCACTAAACCTATAGGGTAGGGTCTTATAAAGGCACAACGAGCTAAATAGGCAGTCGTGAAGGAATGACCAAGTTAACAGAACAAGATTATCATGAGGACAGGTTGGTACATGCTCACACACTCAAGCACATATACAAACACATATATTATTTTATTATATTATTGGACGTTGAAATCATGTAAGGAATGGAAATAGGGGTCGAACTAGTGTAAATATTTTTCACACAGTTCACAGAATGAAATGTTCCAAACTTATAAAGGTGGGTGAAATATCCGTTGACAAGATAATGCTGTACGTACATTCCAATTACAATTGCAAAAACAACTGTTGTTCATTGTACTAGAGTTCTGATTATATGGAGATAATTTATGGAATGCTGCTGTAGTGCGAATTATGAATTGATTTATCGACAATTATTTTAGATCGATCGAAATTTTAGATGGAATAAATTCGAATACATAATGTAGTACTTTTCGGTTATAATGAGGAATGAATTTCGTGATTCTTTTTTTTTCATCAGATTTTTTTAATGTGTTTTCCGATTAATGATCTTCTTTTGCGGTTTTGTTACCAACATTTGCAACCTCTGGGTTTAGAAGTGACTGAAAATTATTTACAAATTCTTCTTCATTCGGTTTTTTGGCGCCCGATACTTCCACCGATAAGTTCCCCTTGCAATCCAATTCCTTCCATATTAGCTTCATTACCTGAATATGTAATGCGTTTCTATCGAGGACGAGCTAATAATATCTGGTTCTTTTACGTCTTTCTTTTTAGCCTACAACTCATGGCTGTTTCCTCAATCAGGTTCTGTGTGTTACTTAATGTATCCTCCAAATTTTCAATATCCATTGCGGTGCCCGTGGGTGAGAAAAACTCCAACATAAGACATAGTTTATGTAAACACGTTGCCATTGACCCGTCGATGTGAAATTCCACGATAGCTATAATGCAAAAACAGTACGTATAGATTCAATAAAATAGCTGTGGTTGTTGGCTATCAGGATAACGTTTATAGCACAAGGATGGCACACTGCACTAATAAAGTAATACTGTAGGTATTAATTCACTGTACATAATTACTGCTATCAATCATTGCTATCAGGGAAGGGTAAGTGGTAATCGCCAACTACTTGATGTGCCATAATTAAATTGGCAGGAAATATGTATATCTAAAACACAACAATAATGTTCACAAATGGCCATTATTGAAAACGTGTAACATTTTCAGTCATTTTTCAAAATAACTTTTCTCAAGCTTTTCACAACTTTTCTCTTTTCTCGTTTCTTTACTTTGGTGGGAATTTTAAATCATGTGTGACAATGGTTTCTTCTAATTTATCGGATTTTACTTATGCTCAACTTTGTTGTTTTGCCTGTTAGCCTAACTTCACATTTGCAGTATGCTGACAGGTCAAAAATTTATGTCTGTCCCTGACGTTACTGTAGGTAATACTACTACCTGTCCCTGACGAGAGTGCTTTCTGGGTGTCTTCTCGCCGCTCACTGGCTGTAAGTTGTTAAGTAAGTTGATGTAAGTTTTTTACTACTGTAGCGTTGTTCAGCAAGTCCTATCAAGACATAGAGAAGTACATAGATAGTTGTAGTTAGTCATACAGTAGGATTTCAGTTGTCCAGTATGTACAAATGCATTCGTTTTGTGATGGCCGTGATGGCGTTTTGTGATATATACTTATGGCCAAGACAGGCAGAGAAAGACAGGCCGCAAGTGCAGTGAGAAAACGGGATAAATTAGGTGACATTACATATAAAGAAATTGAGCGAAAAAGGAGGCAAAAGTACCGACAAAAACTGAAAGAGACCAATGTTGAGAAATACGAGAGTGTCAAAGAAAATTATAGGAAACAAAAGTTGACAAAGAGATTGCAGAAGAAAAATCCCCAACCGATAAGCCCTTCGCAACTCCGAGTACTTCTGGATTTGCCAACAGGCAATCATTAAGCAGGTCTGTTAATCAAGTTGTCCGGGTGTTATGTTCTTCTCCTCACGAGAGGAATAAAGTTTTAGGTTCTATTGTTTCAAGTTTGTCACCAACTAGCAAATCTTTCGTTGTTAAAACACCTTTAGGTGGTCGTCCATCGTTGAACACTGCAAGTCCGAAAGACATCGTGACTTTTCTTGAATCCCCAGATGTCAGTTACTGTTGCCCGAGCAGAAAATATACTGTATACATAGGAAAAATCAATAGTCTGTCAGTTTACAAACCAAAGCATTATTTGTTGTGGACATTGACAGAGACTCTTGAATTATACAAGAAAGAGAAAGGACCATTAACGTACCATGCTTTGCAGAAAATTGTAAATGAAACAAAACATATTTTTCTTAATGGAAGTATTCCAAAGGACAATTGTAGGTGTGATACATGCGAGAACTTAGAATTGCTGTTGGAGAAGACTGGTTCATTGTGTAAGAAACCAGCTGAGCTCTTGAACAATTTGCACCCTTGCTTAAAGTCTACTGGTGATAATGCTGAATTACGATATCTAAAGAAAATAAATAACATAAGAAAGTTCTTATGGAATCAGCTGGAAATGAATTTGTTGAGATACTTAAAAAACAACTCATTAACTTTAGGAGACATATGTTTTCTTATAAGCGCCAACACACTGAATTACGATATCTAAAGAAAACCCTACCAGTTGGTAGTATGGCTAGGGCTTCTCTCGATTTTGCACACAATTACACCAATGAACAGCACCATGAAATTCAAAATGCTTTCTTTGGACATGAAAACTCTTCACTCTTCACAGCTGTAGTCTATTATTTTCCTCCAACTAATACTTCTTCTAATAGTGAAGAATCGAATGACTTATTAGATAATGATGAACGTGGTGACAACAATCTGAGGGTTAAGTCGTTTGTTGTGGTCTCAAATGAAATTAAACATGACAAATTCGTCAGCGATGTATCAAGAGATCTAGTATCACCATACCATTTAAAACGTGTTCACTTTTGGTCAGATGGTTGTAGGCGGCCAGTTCCGCTCTAGATTCACCTTTGCATTACTTCAACTATATCCATCCAATCTTGAAATCACATGGAGTTACGGAGAAGCACACCACTTTAAGGGACCACATGATGGAATAGGTGGCACCTTATAATGTAAAGTATACCGAGATGTACTCGCCGGGAAAGTTGTACTGAAAGATGCCCGCCACTTTGCCGAATATGGTGACAAGTATGTAAAATCTAATGTGACATATTTGGATAAGAAAGATATTGACAAACACCGTGGCGAGCTTATGAGTGCCATTGAAGTTGCCCCTTCTGTTGAATCAACACATCAGGTTCACCATGTGTGCAGGAATGATAATAACAGTTTACAGTTTTACCGTCATAGTAATTTTGAGATAGATAATGAACCAGTTATTTCGACAATCAACGGCATGGCTACATATCGAGGTGTTAGATATCCATTAAGGGCTGACATTGTGGTGGGGGCTTACGTTGTTGTGGAGTTTTTGGGAGATGAAACATTTCAGTGTATAGGTTTTAGTTCAATCCATTAGTGGGGAAATTGTCACAATCAAATTCATGAGAAAAACCTTAACTTACTCATGGTTAACGGCTGAGGTCATAATAGTATTTCGTTGGCCAGATGTTGATGACATCTGTGACGTCAAGACACTTGCCATATGTGGACTACTACCTAATCCCGTAGTGTCAGGTCGGGGGTGTCTATAAATTTGACACAAACCTCAGCATTTATGGACTCATTAAGTAATTCCAGAACTCAAAGTAAATAGGTTGAGAACAATCCTAACACCTAGCAACTCGTACATTATTGTGTATATCAACACTTTTATGGATATACTGTATACTTATGTAGTAAAATATACTACGGTTGTAAATCTTACCGATAATTACTGTATATCACTTTTGTTTACTTGTAAATCTACAACGAAATATACTATTTCTGGTATAAAAATATGTTTGTCCCTGACATGTCTGTCCCTGACAAGATATACATTTTTTTTGGAAATATCTTGCAGCCTATATGAGAAATACCTATTTTTTCGGTTGTAATGTGACCGCAATAAGATTCCATAGCTTTTTTTTAAGTTCAAAGCTACGAAATTGCAATTATCTTGATAGATATCTGAAATTGATAACTTAACTGTAAAACTACTGAGCAGTTTACCAAGTCTGCCCCTGACGAAAATATCGAGTTGAATATCAGGCTCTAATTTGGTTATATTTACTCAAAAACATATCTAAGTCTATAGGGTATATGATGCTTCAATTTTAGCAACTTTTTTTTATAAAATAATATGGCTCAATAAGAATTACGAGCGAATTTAATGCACCATTTTTCTGTCCCTGACAAAATGGGGTTTTCAATAATGGCCAAATGTGTGGAGGTGGACAACAAACTATCGATTATTGGTATATATGAGTGGTTCGTTCATATAATTATAATTTTCGTAAACAATAATTAAATGAATTTTGTTAGCGGATCCATTCCGCTATGCATTCCAACCACAAAATGGGGGAGGGGGGGGGGGGGGGGGGGGCTATTTACCACATTGGCTATCAAGGTATCCAACAGGGCATACTAGCAAAGGGATGATGCCATAGGGCCAGCTCGCCAGTGGGCTAGAAGCTTAGAAGCTACCAAAGGCCTAAGGGAGGTAGATGCAAGGGGTGATAAGTAGCCTATGAGAGGTCAGCACATGGCAATGAGTGTATCGACTGGAGGCCAACAAACTTGTAAACCTAAGGGCCAGTATATTTCCCCCTTTATCCCCCCTTTACATATATTAGTGGTCAGGAGTGTATTCTAACCAGTTGGCATTTTATTCCAGTATAGTAGAGGTGGAATAGTTTTCCACAGCTGCGCTACTATTATCACTACCAGTACATTATCACTATCAGTATATTCAAACTCCTTTATTCCACCGGCCTCAGTCACTCTATACACCCAGGTAGTAGTAGCCAGCACCAGCGCGTACTGAACAACCACCACCAAGTCAACCGGTTGAGATCTCTAGCCAAACGAGATTCAGTCACAAATTTTCGTAATTTCGACAGTGAATTCCAGGTGGGATCGAACTGGTGACCTCCGCTTGCGGTGCGCTCTAAACATTCCGATAGAGGCTCAGGTAAAAGGTAGAACTGATATCTTGTATGTCTCTAATTTACATAATATTGTATATCTATAATTATTCGATTAATTTCCCTTTTCAGAATCAATCATGGGTTTACTTCCCCCATACTGGTACTGGATACGAGCTGGAGCTGCTTGGCTTTTATACCCTTTCTACATAATGGTTATACTGGTAATTATAAAAAGAAAATCATTGTTCAACTCTCCATACTACACATATATCAAGTCGATGTTTGTTTCAGATACTATCAATGTTATATATTTAATTCTACGAGCAGCAATGACACAGGTAAATAATAAGGGATTGTAAAGTATGTCTTACAAATTACATCTTACACTAATTAATACCCGAGGGGAATTTTAAAAGCGATCAGTCTGTGAAATGAAATAAAAATCACTAATATATCTTTTGTGCACAAAATACTAAAATGAAGAGATGAGATAGGAAGGGATCCTGCTAATGTAAACATCTCAAATGAGTTGAAAATTTGAATTTTTAATGCTTTCTCAAATTTGGGAGTTAACTAACCTTTTAGTTTACTTGTTCTTCCAGCGAAAAAAAATGAATGCAGGAAACATCAGACTTCCTACTACATCTATAGCAGCTCTAGCTTTACAAAACATAAGCCTTCTGTTAATGACTTCATTCGGATTCGATTGAGTTGGTGGGACCTTTTCATCAAAATCAATAAGCTTTCCATTGCAGCTCGCATCGCAGGGCAGCTGTTACTGCATAACAAATGTTCTGGTATAAAGCTTATATGTTTTCCACAAAACTACAATACTGAAGAGTGTTTACCACAGTATATATAGCTATAATAAATACTATATATAATTTATAAATAAGAGATTTCTCCCATATATCATATAATGTCATTTAATTTAAACAATGTTTTCTATTGTTTTTCAACAGATTGATCCGAAACTGAAGTACTATGTTTACATTGTCAACTACATTGCCGAGTTCGCTACTCTAGCTAACCTACTTTCATTGGCTGTTAATAGGTTTCTTTCGGTTACCTATACAACTACAGTTGGAAATTTTTACACCCCTGGTCGAATTCGATTCAGTTTGTTTTGTATATGGATGATTGGTTTTGGATTAGGTGGAGTTATATACACATACTTCTATATTGTGTATGCATATATTAATGATGTACCTATTGCTTCAAACACTGAACCATTCGATTTGCTTCATTTATCCTCTTATGGATTTACAGTAATTGTATCTCTTATTATATACACAGCTGGGGCAATCAATTTGAGAAAAAGTTTGGCAAAGCTAAGTGTAAAACAGGATAAATCAAAAAATATGAAACGAGAAATACGCATATTTGTGCAATGCTTTCTAATAAATTTTATTTTACTGTTATATTCGGTATTTTTCTTTATTGAAATTAATGCTAACATCAAAAATGAATATATTGAGTTGTTTATTGAGGTTGCAAGTGATGTTGGTCTGATAGCCATGATGGTTGGCAATCCATTTCTTTATTATTTGTTTGATAGCAATATTAAAAGAGCCATGAGAGATAGTTATTGCTAATATTACATTTATTTTCAAGTTGGCATGACATACGCTGGGAAATAAAGTAAACTCAATGAAGGGTTTATGGGTGGTATCATGGTGTCAAAGAAAGTAACCCTAGAACCTATTGTTCAGTGTGATTGTACCATATTCTACAGTTACACTCAGGTAGGCCTGACAGTAAGTCATTCATCAGAGATGCAGACAGCACAAGACACATAGGTCATTTTACTACAATCTGGTGTTCCTCCACCGCAATCAATACCCTAGTGAGTACGGCTGCAGGAAGGATGAGTAGGGGATCCGAATAAACCGCATCTGTCATCTTTGCTCCGTGCTCGGGTGTCAGCTCTACAGTATCCTCACTACTGGAGCTGCCGGGCCGCTGGGAAATAAGTTCTCGGCTCGCGGGTTGTTGCTGTTCCGCTGCTTCTTGGTCCCGCTTGACCTGAGCTCTAGTGCCTATGACAGACCTACGGTGTTGGACCAGCCTAGGTTCTGATATTACTACTGGGGGAATGATCTTTCTTACAGTAGGAGGTGAGTTGAACTTCGGTCTCACACGTTCCACACTCCTGTCTGGGTCACAGATGGTTGTATCTAAGAGACTGTCTGACAGGTTTTGCTTTGTGTCCGGGTCCGATTATTTAGAGCAGCAGTAGTTCCAGTACTCCTCTACGGGAGTCCATGCTGGGCTCTAACTGCTGAGGACACCAAATCTCTGGATGGCACATTCACAAGAATGCTACGCCGGGTTCATTGTGTCAAGTACAATGCACACATCTCCAACCAGACACTATATAACATTGGAGGTGTCTCATTGGTTCCCCCAAGCTTGACACTAGAACAAAATCGCCTCCGCTTTGCAGGACATTGCTTTCGCCGTGAGGACCAGCCAGTGCATAATCTTGTACTTTGGCAGCCTCATGGAGTGAATAAGCATGGTGGACAGCCCATGACTTTCTTGAGACGCATCTTAAAGGACACTGGTCTTAAAGATGCGGATGATCTAGCAAATGTCATGGGTGATAGGGAGTTGTGGCGGTGCAATTTTGTTGACAAGCCGGCACAGCATTCTTAAAAATGCAGCTGCAATGCAGCATGCCGATCCTAGTAGTTTGCTTTGTGTCAGACATGTTTGTTTGCCCAGTTGAATGTCTACTGCTATGTTACAGTTAAAGCAAATCTAGTAATTCAGTATCAACTGATAGCCTAGTAATTAATTACCGATATCGTCACTAAATGTAACTTGATATATATATATAATATATTAGAATACCGGTATGCTTATAGTATAAATAAGTATTATTACAGACTAGGTTTGTCACAGAATACCGGTATGTAATTTCAGCATAAATATATATAAATATATAATAGGCCTATCGTGAATACCGGTATACAGCTTACACTTATAGTGTATATATATAATTATGGACTAGAATTAATTACAGAATACCGGTATATAATTTAGCCTAAATTTATAGAAATAAATATAATAAGCCTATCGCGAATACCGGTATGTCAATTATTTTAAATAATTGAATTTCTGAATTTTTAGGGGTTACTTGGTTACTTTACTTACTTTATTACCGTTATTTGAGCAGTAGTCCAACTGATATTGATACCTAATTGTTGTATGGCAGGCCTACTATTTTATAAATCGGTTTGAGTTGATTTATAATATATATACCCGTTAAAATGGGTTTTGTCAATATTTGAAATAAATGTTATTATTTCTGGGGGGAGTCACTACACAGAAGCTGTGCGCTCTCAGTGGAGTGCTACTTGTTGGACACTAAAACAAATAATTCTAATTTACCTAAGTTACTTAATACTACAAATTACGTACAATTCTGGTGAGATTACAATCTCTAAATAAACACAAAAATTACAAGTATGAATTTTTAGGGTAATTTTACAAGAAGTCTACTAACCAGCCTAACAAAGGGTTAGAATATCTGGTTATTACAACGGACAGGTTACTACGGTATTTGAAAATAATAAGTAGTAGTAAATATACAGCGTTGTCCAGATAGAAAAATACCACCGTCTGACGACTTATAGCCGTGGCGCTATAAGTACTACGTTATGTATCACGGAGTGTTCCTACCTAGAAGTTAATTACCGCGGTCTACCAGAACCAACGTGCCTATTAACCACTTTACAACACAAATATACTGCCTACACACTAATTGCCTTCGGAAAGCACTGTACACTAAACCCTAAATTAGGTACAAGTACTTATACAACAAATAATCAGTAGTTAAAAATACTTGAACAGCTAAAAGAACCACGGTATCTGCTGGAGTGACCGGGGCACAAAATCACCAGTCTTTACCTACGCCAAGCAGCCCTGATGTAGTACCGGGGTTAGTTTAACTATAACGGTATATATAACAAGCACAATTACTGTAGGAATAAACGTGGGGGTATGAATGTTGCGAATAATCGCATAAACTCTGAATAATAAATATTACGCTACGCGTACAGACTACTCAAACAAAATGCAGACCAAACACTGACAGACTACTATCAAGCCTAAACAAACTACGGTATATGCAGACTCCGAAATGGTTAGTTAGTATGCGTTCTAACCGAGTAGTACTACTTATTCTTTCGAGGGGGTTTACCTCACAGCTCTGGAAGCCCCTACATTCCCAACTGGCACTTTATCGGACATACACTCTACACACACCGAAATCTCTTCAGACCTAACAACAGCCAGACAAATCCAGCCTACAAATTATCTAAATAAGAAATATTACGCTACCCGTACAAACTACACAAACAAAGTACAGACCAAACGCTGGCAGACTACTATGAAGCCCAAACAAACTACAGTATATGCAGACTCCGAAATGGTTAGTTAGTATGTGCTCTAACCGAGTAGTACGACTTATTCTTTCGAGGGGGTTTACCTCACAGCACTGGACGCCCCTACTTTCCTAACTAGTACTTTTTCGGACATACGCTCTACACACACTACAGTCCCTTCAGACTTAACAACAGTCAGACAACAGTCTAGCCTACAAATTATCTGTACAATCTGGGCAGGCTTACACGCCTTCTGCTCAATATTGGCCTACAAATAAATAAAACTGACAGAAATAAGTAAGCTCCAAAAGAAACAAGGGGTGTACAGTCCCTAATCTCTTAAACAGCCTGCCGGTATACAATATCACAATCGAATAATACTGCTGTACCTGTACTGCTGTAGGTACCGGTCCGGGTGGTTAGGTAGTCAGGCCTACTAGGTACCGGTTGGCCGGTACTTCAGCTTTATTGCCTACTGCAATACAGAAGCTATATCTGTTATTGTTCTTTCCAGAACAATAGTAAACTGTATTTATTGCCTTCACTGCAATCAGAAAAATAACTGTTACTGTTCGCGCTTTTAAGACCTTTGGCAGTTTAACCCGCCAAATCTATATGTCTTCTAGGTTATAAATCGACTTTAGCCTATGACAAGTATTTGACACAAATAAATCCAACATTAGCCGAAGCCAGTCTATGCGCGACCATTCACCCGCTGGATATACCCGGGAGACTGGATTTGGATGCTTTAATTTGATTGCGGTGCAGGCCTACCGTACTATTCGATTGATCGTTAATATATAATCTCTGACAAATATCATTCACTTTCGGGAAATATTAGCAGTTCCTTTAGGACGTGGCGCTCTATCTATATAAACAGAGCTATGGCTTACGCTAAACACAACGGAATGGATTATAAGTTACACATAAGGCGCATTCTTTAGGAGATGCTTTGTTACGCGGACAAGCACATACAGACTATTGCACACCGCTGCACACTGAATTGCCGATAGTCACTGATTTTAATCATATATAAAGAGAATAGCAACCGACATTTGTAGGGCCTATAAAATAGCATTCAATTCACTACAAACCACGATAATATAAGTCGCAATTGCTATATGTAACCGGTCTCTCTAACCTTAGTGTATCAAGAAGATCGGGGTTTCTGATCGTTTATCGTTATTCTCCAAATAACAATATGTAAACAACTGATACAATTAATAACAAACAGTAAATAGCAGTAAATAATGTGCAATACAGCAGTAGGTACCGTACCGTACCATACCGTACTGTACCGTACCGTACCGTACCGTACCGTACCGTACCGTACCGTACCGTACCGTACCGTACCGTACCGTACCGTACCGTACCGTACCGTACCGTACCGTACCGTACCGTACCATACCGTACCGTACCGTACCGTACCGTACCGTACCGTACCGGTAACAGTTATGTGTTCTTATAATTAAAGTCGTTCTAATGTTGGAATAATTCAGAATAATTCCATAGCCGATGTTCTAGGCTCTGGAAAAACCAACACACTGAACCCTGTGAGCTGTTGCAGGTAGCTTTCAACACAAAGAGGAAAAGCTCTCATTGGCAGAGCTCCATATTCCACAGATTCCACGAATGTCTAAATGCCGAACTATTCGGGTTTTTGCAGCCCTTAGCCAACACACAGGATGAATCACTCTGCTTGGTTGACCTTGCTCTGGTTGGTTGATCGAACAGAACAAAGAGGCCATACGTACAGTAAATCAGCCAATCAGCCGGTAGCTTGCATCATTTGAGTTAGGGAGTTTTTCTTTAGAGTATTTGAGCGCATTGAGGGAACTGGATTGCGAAGCAAAAGGGCCAGTTATATCCCACAAAAGCTTTTACAAAATACTTGTTGGTTTTTTGCTAGATTGACTCGACTATTAACTTGAATGCCTTATTGTGATGTATAGGTGGTGCTACTGCACATTCCTTTAGGGGTATAACGCCTCTGGTTTAATGCATTTCCGGCACTTATACTATTACCATTGCCATTAATTGTTTAGTGAAGTCATACTTATCCATGATAAAGGGTAAAAGCCCCGGTCATCTCTAATTGACTGGTGATTATTACTTCTAAAACTGTCTCTGTCTACAATTTGTCTAAAACTTGTCTACAATTAAATTATACATTTGATTATAATAATTTGTTATAATATTTGATATCGTACTGGTAAACTTAATTTATTTTTGCTGTTATTTGGTGAATATAATGTCGCTGATATCCCAAGATCAACGACATTTTACACACACCACGCCCAGGTAGGTCTCTATAGCTAAGCATTATTGATAACCTGGACAATTGTGTCAGATTTACGTGTGTTGTCTTACCTCTAACTCAATAAATAATTAATCTATGGCGATATTTCAGACCTGTAATGCAAGCGAAGCTCTTAATATTAATAATACCATGATTGAGAGTTGTCATAAATTGAATACCATAGCGATAATAATATAAACAGATATATAATAGTTGCAATACGGTTCCCCTAAAGGGAAACACAATCGCCAGACTTGAGCCCTTACATAAATAATTAGTCAGACATTTACTTATTGTATCGTGCTGCCACACCTTCCCAGTACTGTATATTAGTGAAATGTAATAGAGGATCAATTACCGTTATAGACTGAGTGAAACATTGAGCAAATCAATACAATTGTAAGGAAGAGGGAATAAAAGTAATACACTAGAACGGCCTTCCATTGAAGGTACACTAGCGCAATGACCGTTTCAGTGTTTCAGACTGGGCGGAAAGAGTCAAAATATATAAAATAGAGATTAAAAACGTATTTTTTGACAAATACGCTAACAAGCCATTGGGCTTTTTTATTGTTCCTTAAACTTGAAACTTCTAAACTTGGAAAATTGTACCTACTTGTTGTATTCAGTTTAATATTCTTTTAGGCCTATCGAAATTTACCATTTAGAGCCCTACAATGTAATACAGATTGCCAGATAGTGGCTTCGGACTGATAGCTCACCCATAAGAACAGTAAGATATAGAAGCGTACCATGTACGCTCTAGACCATAGCATGGGAGCCATACCGCTTACGCTCAGCCGGGAAAGGGGTTAAAACTGGTCACACTATATAGGGCCCAGCTAATTAAAGTAGAAGCACTTTGTTTGCCAAATTTATTACCAACTCGTGTAGGAGAAATGATGTTAATGCTGTAATCTGAGGCCGCAGTCATCAAACATGGTTGATAGGTGGCATAATAACAGGTTGCACAGAGATGACACCATCCATCCCTCAACTTGGGCAATTTATTCAGTTCTTCAACCTATCGCATCAAACGGTACAAATGAGATCAGAATTGTAATACATGATCCAACGATTATACCTACAGTAGGCATCCGAGATGGGAAGTTGCCAACAGGCAAACACACCTTAACCCTATTAATAATATGCTATAAAATGTTGTAGAAATACCAGAAGGGGTTATATTGACCCCCCTCCCCTACTCTGAGCGAGAGATTGAATCAAAGGCCTTGAAGAAGTCAACAAAGATAACAGCCAGATGCCTGTCTTTCTTTTTTGATAACTCTTCAATTATCCTTCTAAGTGCCAAAATGGGCTCCATGGTCCCACGACCTTTACGGAACCCATTCTGATTTCCATGGAGCAGTCTTTCAATGGGATCTCTGATGCGATTTAATAGAATTCTATTGTATAGCTTTGCAGCAATCGAGATCAATGAGATTCCCCGAAAAGAACCATAGAGTGTTAGGTTGCCCTTCTTGGGAACTGGCACCAACTTATTTGTTTTCATTTCTTGTGGGACTCTTGTTGTTCGGTACATGTCTACTATGATGGGATAGATGAGCTTTAAACACTCAGGTATTTTAAAGACCTCAGGGGGAACACCATCTACTCCACTGGCACGATTGGTCTTAATGCTCTTTGCAGCAGCCTTCACTTCTGCAAAGGAGATATCACCAATGGGAATATCTTGGAGTACAGACTCAGACACTTTTACTTCTATAAAGTTATCAGGCAATACCCTGTCATTATTGAGGAGCTTTTCAAAGTGGGCCTTCCAACCATTGAGGCGATCGGCTGGTGATTCAGCCTTAACCTTGGTGGTTGGTTGGCTTTTTCGACCAGCAAGCAAGTTGATCGATCTCCATGCCTGGGATGATTGCCTGCTGTCGTCAGCATCATTGATGGCATCAACCTGTTGGTTTATTAGCTCCTGTAAATTAACAGAGTACTGCCTGTTCAGGGACCTAGATGCAGCCTTAACTGCATTCTTTGCCGCTGTAGTCTGTTTGAATCGGGACTCTTTCTGCGCCTTGTTGAGGTCATTTCTGAATTTTGTTGTCAGTCCAGGGGGCCCGTTTCCTGTTTCGAGGGTATACAGGAACTGTTTCTGCAGCTGCTAACTTAACTGCCTCTGTGAAGGCAGTATAGCCCTCACAGTGATCTGCCTGGCAAAAAGGACTATGTAAGTCTTTCAAGAAATGTTCATCAGCAGAAAAGACTTTTGCTCTGTAATTTAAAGGAACTCCATCTAGCCTTTAAAGAGAAGTGGCCAAATATTACCATTTTATTTTCTAAATTTACCTCACTTAGACCAAAGTGGTGTGTTAGTGTGTCTGCTATGTTTGTGTATGTACATATCATCAGAATGTGATATTAATGATAGATGCCTCAGGAATTATTGATATTTCGTACAAAGACCTGTTCTTGAAGATTGTCTGTGATAAAGAAAGTAGCCTGTGCATGATACATAGGTGTGAAAACTGTCCTGGTAGAGAATCATTGGTTACATATCTTAGGGCAGAAATGTTAAACGAAGATCAAGAAAATGACGATAATGCAATTACCTACAACCAATGGCAAGGAAAAGACAGAGCAGATTTGGTTACTCACACCTCATCAATTTCTGATTTCATTGAGTTGATATCAACAAAAATAGACAACTTGACGACACATAGTTATCTTGCCAAGTCACAAACAAAGTACTTGAAAGAACGGAAAGACAATCTGTTGCCGTCTTCTTGTATTGTAATGCTTGACTTTGCCGAGAATTACCAATTTGTAATACAAGATGAGGTCCAATCATTCCATTGGAACAACAAACAGTGTACTCTCCATTCAGTTGTTATGTATTATAGAACAGCTGAGTCACAGACTTTGCAAGAAAAGTCTTTTGTTTACTTAAGTTCTGTAACACAACATGATACCGATTTTGTTTATATTGTTCAAGAATGTACTACAAGTTACATCAAGGAACATCTACAACTGATAACCAAAATCGAGTATTTCTCAGATGGATGTGCAGGGCAGTAGTATAAAAATTGTAAAAACTTTATTAATGTTTGCAATCACAAGATAGACTTTGGCCTTGATTGTGAATGGAATTTCTTCGCTACCAGTCATGGTAAGTCGGCTGTAGATGGTGTTGGTGGTACTGTTAAGCGCTTGACAGCTCGTGCAAGTTTACAACGACCCCTTTGAGAACAAATTTTAGACGTTGAGACAATGTTGCATTTCTGCAAAGAAAATATCAAGAAGGTTACATTCGACCTCATTAAAGGATCTGATGTGGAATTAGCCAGTGAAACCCTCTCAATACGATACCAACAATCACAGACAGTACCTGGTACAAGAACTTACCATTATTTTAAGCCAACTTCAGCAAACTCAATTGTATTCAAAAGGTTTAGCCTCGATGCATTGTATAAAGGAGAACATAGATTCTCAACAGATCATGGAGCAATTGATGTTAAGGAATTATATAAAGCAATGGAGTACGTTGCTTGTCACTATGACAATTCCTGGTGGATTGGCTTAACCCTATTACCACTGGGGTGTTTTGACCATTAGCACCACTGGGGGGGGGGGGGGGGGGGCCGATTCGGCCCACCCACTATATTTTTGTAGTCGTCCAATGAAATCCTACAAAATTTGGGCTGTTGGTGATACAACTATAGATGAACACTACCAAACCTTAAAAAGTTAAAATTTCATAAGCAGGGACTCATAATTTTGATGAAAAATAGAAGTAGTCCCAGGACAAAATTACAAAAATTTTCGTTTTCTAAAAACTAATAGTGTGGCAGGGTTGGCTAGTTTTAGTAGGTTTTTCAAGACGCTGAATCGAATGTGATTATATTCCACTTCCAAAAATTGAAGTGGATGCTATTTTTCGTGCACCTAAGAAGTGGGCGTGGCACTTCAAATTTTGAAAAATTAAATATTCAGAAAATGCCCCTAATTTTTTTATTTCAACGCATCTTTATGGGTTTTCTGGGCCGCTGAATCGATCGAAAGTAATATAGAAGCCTGAAGACTGAGTGGTTCGCCATTTTTGGTGCACCAAAATTAGGGCGTGGCTCTTCAAATTTTGAAAATTACGAGATTCGGAAAATAAACCAAAATTGAAAGGATTTGAGGCTTCTATATTACTTTCAATCGATTCAGCGCTCCAGAAAACCTATAAAATTAATTTGAAATCAAAACTTTAGTGAATTTTCCAAATCTCGTATTTTTCAAAATTTGAAGTGCCACGCCCTAATTTTGGTGCACCAAAAATGGCGAACCACTAAGTCTTCAGGCTTCTATATTACTTTCAATCGATTCAGCGCTCCAGAAAACCTATAAAAATGCTTTGCAAATCAAAACTTGTGTATTTTCCGAATCTCGTATTTTTCAAAATTTGAAGTGCCACGCCCTAATTTTGGTGCACCAAAAATGGCGAACCACTAAGTCTTCAGGCTTCTATACTACTTTTAATCGATTCAGCGCTCCAGAAAACCAATAAAAATGCTTCGAAATCAGAACTTTAGTAAGTTTTCCGAATAAAGTAATTTTGAAATTTTAAAGTGCCACGCCCTAAATTTGGTGCTCCAAAAATGACGTACCACTACACTTACATACTTGTATAGAGCATTAGAGTGATCCAAACCAATAAAAATAAATAAAAATAGCCCAAACATAAATAATTACTAAATCACGAATGACTTTGTAAAATTCGAAAATTTCAAAAAATTTGGTGCTGGATTCCAAATTTTGAGGTGGCACCCACATCGAAAAGTAGAAATCCAATTGCAACGGCGTTTTTTGCAAAAGATGCGGCATTAAATTTGGCTAATTCTCACAAAAAATTGGGCCGGTACGTAATGTGGTTGCATAGTTACAGCAACTAAAAACTAGGAAGGGGCCGATTCGGCCCCCCCCAGTGGTAATAGGGTTAATCCAGGATGTAAGTAAGGAAGAGGAAGACTATAGTATTGCCTTCATGCACCCTTCTGGTCCATCTAACTCGTTTTATTGGCCAAACCGTTTGGATATGTGTTGGGTGCCACATAAGAATATAATAACAATTGTATCTGCACCATATACGAGTAGTGGGAGACCATACACTCTGTCGACTGACGATCTTAATCTGATCAATGTAAAACTTAGAAACTGAGTTAGAATTACTATTGAAGAACTATTTCACAATATTTTGACTGACCTGTGGCCATATTATTATTACATACAAACAATTGAACCTAAATAATTATGTGAGTGGTCATGGTCAGCCGCATCGTCAGTCACAATTAA
This sequence comes from Nemertoderma westbladi, assembly GCA_032718475.1. Lineage (NCBI taxonomy): Eukaryota > Metazoa > Xenacoelomorpha > Nemertodermatida > Nemertodermatidae > Nemertoderma > Nemertoderma westbladi. The sequence continues at coordinate 3,560 of JAUCBJ010006148.1, read as the reverse complement.
TTAGTTAGTACAAGTTAGTTTTAACTTGTACTTATTTTATTGGCTTAAAATAATTCAAAATATATATTAAAGGTACTGTAGGTAGGCATACTAAATATATATTATCTAAAATATAACAATTACCAATATTATTATATATGCCGCGAATAACCGCGAACGCCGCAATTGCAAATTTTAGATCTGCTGCCATTTTTCAGGACCACGTATTTTTTTAACAAAACTTTGGGAAAAGTTACTTGGTCATATGGACTACCTTCCATCAAAATTTCAACTATAGATCTCATTGGCCACATTGTGCAATATGATCGTATAACTCTGTGGTTATCAGTCACCTTTCAACGATAAAATAAATAATTTTTGTTGCTCTAGCACCAACAAAACGCTTCCAAAATCACTTTCTGATGTCATTTTCGGACTCTACGGCCTGAAATAAGCCATTGTAGCACATATTTGTTATTTTTATAGTAAAAATTTGAGGTTTCTCATAAATTTCCCATAGTCGGGTTACTGCTTAAGCGCATAATACATATCGCTCAGCGGGCTAAAACCTATGTTCGATAAAACGCTGTAACTTGTGAGTCCATGAACCAAATTCGATAAAATTTTGTAATTCGGCTCAGCATATGTAGGTGATCAATTGGTGCAAATTTTAAAAAATTTGAAAGGGGCGGGTTACAATGCTTCAAAAATCTGGATGAAGTGACTTGGAATTACCATAAATGGAGCAAGGTATTTGAAGAGGATCACACTAACCGCTCTGATCATGTACCACTGCAGGCATTATTTACATTTAATCGGGCAACCTCTGCAACTCCTGCCAAATGCAGACATAAGCGACTAAAGGATCTCTTCTAGTTTAATAAGGCTACTCCAGAAGCTATCAATAACTACAAATCAGATATTGCTACTATGTTAACCACCTTTGAACAGTATACGGCTAACAAACCAGAAACAATTTTGAAGAAACTTACAGATACCCTGTTGGAGTCATCCAGGAGAAACATCCCTTGCATTAGAGTGCACCAGAAGAGAAAAGACATCCTATGGACCAGAAAAGCTGTAGCATCTTAAATAACATTGAACTGCGAAATTCTGAAAAGAAACTGAAAGAAGCTAAATAGATACATAAGAGACATGAATGGACATCAGGTACATAGAGTCATATGCAGTGCTACCTGGAGCACAGTGCATTACTCAAGAGCAACCAACAGAGCATGTATCACTCATACAACTCATACCTTAAAAGGAGCTGGCAGAATCGGCCAAAAACCCAAAACAGTTCTGGAAAATGATAAAGAAGGTCAAACCGAAGAAACCAATGTCTTCCACTGTGGCAGACTGACTTCATGATGAACTCAAAAGACACTTCAATGCTGATAAAGTTTCACCATCAAGAGACAGTATGTGTATAAGCAATGTGGATGGGGCATATGAAGAATCCACAACCTAATAAGCTAGTGACTGCACAAACCATCAAAGAAAATATAAAAGCTCTAAATAAGGGGAAAATAGCCGATTATTACAACATTCAATCAGAACATATCTACTATGGGATCTCACATACTCTATGTAAATTTATTGGTGATGTATTTAACCAAATTAATGATAGTAGTGAATGTCGGAAGATACTGTGCACAGGACTAATGATGGCTGTTCCAAAGACATGCAAGGATCAGAAACTACAGACAGCACCAGGAACTACTTCATGAATGATTAGCATTCTAGCAACCCTTGCAAAGTTGTGGGAGATTACCATTGTTGGATATATGAAAGAATGTCTCAAGACAAATGACCTCCAGCTGGGATATAAGGAAAACTTAAGCTCCGAATCTGCATATCTGACAGTCAACTACCTCATAAAATATTTCAACAAGAAGAACTCTCCAATATATTTGCTCTCCCTCGATCTATCATCAACCTTCGATAAAGTGAGCTAGCTACCAAAAGCTTTTTGATAAGCTTCGACAGACCAAGTTAAATAATAAACTAGTGGATGCTATCGAATCTTACTATAGAAACTCATTGGCATTCCTGAATTGTAAAGGATACTTACATAGTGAAGGGTTTCATCTGGGTAAAGGAGTTCGTCTAAGGTGAGGTCGTTTCACCTCTCTTGTTCAACTTTTATATCACTGCAATGATGAACGAAATAGTTAACAGTGGTCTTGGTATTCACTTAGGACATCACTCCTTTTCAATAGTCAGCTATGCTGATGATATCATCATACTTGCAAACTCTAAGCACGATATCGAGGCTCTAACAATGACACTGACAAACTCATTTACGAAACTCAATATGAAAATCAATTTAAAGAAAACCCAGTTTATTAAAACAAAGCTAGATGGCTCCACCTCTATTGGAGAACCATTAAAGGTAATCGGAGACACCATTTATTCTGAGGCAATCTGCACATATATGGGGTTACCTCTACCAGGAACGGATAAAAATCTCAAGGACCTGTTCATTAGCAAAATATGGACGAACTGCTCAATCCTATCATCCCGTGGTCTAAAACCAGACTCAGTCTCACTAGATGTGACAGCAACAATATGGAGGTCAGTATGCATCCCAAGCATTACTTACGGATCATCGTCACTGGGTACTACTACAATTTATGATATAGCAACTACATGTAGGAAGGGTATGCGGTCAATACTACATGCTGGGAATTTTAAAAATACAGTTTTAAATGTCATATTTAGATCTGCAGATCTCTCATATACTATATGTTTTCATCAATGCCGGTCGATATATAATATATTTAATAGTCGAAATGAAAAGCTGACTTACTTATTTGGCCGACTACTCACCTCACCTCAGTGGACAGTGGGGAAGATACCATTGAACTTTACAAGACATACATATACATGATGAACTCTTGGAGGGTGGGCTTACCATCGCTGTCATCACTGGTGACCCACATTTACCAAGTAAATCTTTGCAAACTCCCACATCTCCTGAACTCCTTGACAGCAGAGGAACACTTCTACAGCCTTTACTTCGAATCTATATTAAATAATGCTGACGCCTCATATAGTACAAAAATGGATTTGATCCGCGACTTTACCTCATACTAACATTAATACGCCACATACAGTCAACCAAACTCATTTCGTCCTAATCTTTATCTTAGTGTCTTTATATTACATGGTCATTGACCATACCTATAATATCAGACTGACTCTACTGGAACAAATATTGACAATATGTTACACGTACCTTTATATATTTTTGTATGTATTTGTGTATAATTGTAATAAAAGTACCCAATGGCAAACCCATAGCCCATTCATTATACTCTTGCTGATTTAGTGTCGTACTATAACTATTATACAATGATGTATATCGTTATTATGTTATATATAGTCTATATTTATTTTATTAATTTTAACCTGGTAAATTTTGTGCACTCTCTGTAAATTTTAGTTAAATGTCAGGCCATTATACTAATGATAGCCACCGGGACGTAATCCGGATGATAATAAAAATATTTGAGATAAATCGAAAGTGTTGTTGCTACTGTAGTTTCTTTAATAAAGTTTAGCTAGGTTACTAAGGA
>JAUCBJ010006146.1:0-24226 GCA_032718475.1 Nemertoderma westbladi | reverse complement strand
GGGCCTAGCTATATTATTATACAGTACCATGGCTCCAAACACCACCATAAATATAAGCTATAACTTATTTATAACATAATTTATGTCATTTTTACATTTATTTATAAAGCAACTAATATAATTTGTGCAGTTTCTATCACTTATAGTGTATATGGAAAATCATTTCGTAATGTTAAAATTTTGGAATAAAACTACATACATACTTGTTACAAAGTACTTTACAGTGTTCTGATCCTCGTGGCTTTATTTTCACTCACTCACTACGTTCGTTCGTGTAACAAAGCAAATCGGATCAAGTGTGGTTAGTTTATTCCATATTGTTTACAATTAGCTAATTTTTGTTGTGGGCACATTTAAATTAAATGGCTTATTGTTATATTATGCTTATATGGTTTGTTAGACAATTTAAAGTGGAAGAAAGCCAAAATGTTTATAAAAACGTGATGAACTTATCATTTGGATTTATTGAAAGATTGTAAGACCTGCAATGATCATTAAATATAATATACACCCCGAAAGAGGTTAGATTGCGATTAGCATAAATAATTAATACAATTACGTAACAATACAATTTGTTCTAATAGTAGACCACTCCAGACTGCCGTGGTAAACATTGTGGTAACCAGTGTATTTAGGGTGCATTGATAATTTATATGTTAAGCGAGATCGTAAAAAATTGTGGTTTTTGCCCACATATTCCGATCTAGACCATTGTTGATTTTTTAGTCATTCAGAAAAATTCACTCAAAAGTTTCATCGTGGGGAAAATTGTTTGCAGACCCTTAAACATAGCAACGGCGAATATTTACATAGCAACGTCTGTCATGTAATAGCTGTCGCTTTGAAATTATAGCTGATCGGTGTAACTAATTTACTGGTGACGACCATGGCAACCAGGTGAAAAATGACTTCAAAGTTAGCAACATTTACAATGTGCATAGCAACGGCCCTTTCGCCGATTCCAGCAACTTCCCATCGACGTCTAGACCGACTATATCGACTATAAGGAGCAATATGCAGATAATTTCATTTTCTATTTTGCATAGCAACTGGTCAAATTTGCATAGCAAGGAGCTCCTAATGAACACAGAAACTTCGAATTAATGCTGCACCCGATCTATTGATAATGTCGAACAATATACACTCATTTTCAAAATAATGTTATTGTTATGTTATCTTATCTTAAGGCTTTTTGATTGGCCTGAGCCGCTAGCAGAGTAGTTTTAGACTTCCAACGCGGAAGTCACGTGTTCCATCCCACCTGAACGTCATTGCTGACTTTGGAAATGCTGTGTCTGGTGAATGTTATAGACTTTGTGCAGTTTAATTTCATTTTGCAGTGTACGTACGTCGTACACCCACAAGATATCCAGGTTACAGATGGGCTAAATCTGACCAAAATAATACACGAAATAGTAAATGTATATATAGGTTATAAGAATGGAATAAGAGCTGTAAAACACTTGATATTGTGAAAGCTCAATACAAATCTATAATTATAATTTTTATATTAATTATTATTATTTATATATATATATATATTAATTATATATTTTATAAACATTCTACATCATCCAAAACGATATGCCCCCCCCCCCCCCCCCCCCCACGAAACTAAGTCTGTAATATATGAATTGTCCAATAACGTGGTCATCAACCCAATTATCATTAGTACCGGTGTGTGTGCGTAAGCAACTAACTTTCTGGCTTCGGGCCCACATTGCGAACAGACGCGCATTTTGAGAGAGTGAGTGGTCCAGGTAAGATTGTAGCTATTCGATAGTAACTTACATAGTTCTGCTACACAAATCAATCAGACCTATTTTCTACTAAATTCAACTTCATGCACCTACATAGACAATAGACATACGATACGAATCTCTACAGAATTTGTTTGTAACTTTACCATTAAGATATTAATTAAACAATATATTTTCAGGTTTCAATGTTGACGATTCACTTGTTTTAAATCATGGAAGATAATTCACTCAATTCAACCAACAAAAAATATGGGTATTCAAATTTAGATGATGCTGATGTAGAGCCATTATTTGAATTTCATGAATCTTTTAATAATCTAATTGTTAAATATTATGGTAATTTGATCATTTCCTACACAGGAGCTTATATCGTACTTGGTGTAATTGGATACATTCTCACTTTTGTTGTTGTTAAAAAAGAAAGTCAATTCAACACATTATTCTACAAACTTCTTTGCTTGGATGGCGTTATGGAATGTCTCGCGATGTTTACTGAGATGGTAAGGTTACTTTCAAATAATGAGTATATCTGTGAATATCAAAATGGAAAATCATCAATATTTTCTTATCATTGTCAAACAATTATACAAGCTTATCTTAGAGCTTATCATTGGATATTAGTCCGTGTCGCTCAAGATTTGACATGTTGGACAGCTATTTTTATTTCTTTAGATCGTCTGATCGCAGTCTATCTCCCAATAAAATATTCATTTATTAGTCGTTATCAACAAAAAATATTGATGCTACTTTTTTTATTTCTCGTTGTTCATGAAACAATTCTTGCAATGTCATTCGTTGGAGTTTTTAAGATATTCAAGAACATTACATCAGATAATATAGTGTGGGTCGCACAGATGGTTGATTTACCATATTTTGGTGACATGTACAAGTTAATAATAATAGAATATTATATTCCAATTAAACAACTTGTTCATCTGATAGTTATTGTAGCGTTAACTATCGCTATTGTTCTTAAAGTTAATAAGTTTTCAAAAACGCACGGTCAAAATGTTGAAAGGCTTAAGAAAGATCGCAATCTTGTATATATGATGTCATTAATTGTATCAATGACAGCTGTCAAATTGTTGATATTAGATATGATGTTTATTTTTGATACAGTTTTGACTGGATATTATAAAAAATTTAACCATCCTGATGCTGTTTTGGAAGATATTACTACATTTTTCTGGTGGGTCCGGTTTGTTAATTTGTATCTCATAATAAATGATATTATATCCATTGTGTACGCGTTAAATTTCTACTTTATGGTGTTATTTATTAAAAGTTGGAAAAACGCTGTGTGCAAAATAATAGTGGTACCAATTAAAAAATGTTTTTAGCCTGGAGTTTTTAGGAACTTATTACCCCTGGGTCATTATCGCCCCAGAATCTTTATCGCCCCTGGTCCTTTATTGCCCCTGGTCCTTTATCGCCCCTGGTCCTTTATCGCCCCTGCCCTGGTACTTTATTGCCCCTGTCATTATGTACAGGATACATGTTCAATTCATAGACTGAGCAGCCGCTTGGTCGAATGGTAACAATCTGGGTTCTCATTCAGGAGGACCCAGGTCCGATCCCTGGACGTCGCAGTACTGTTTGGGCACAAGGTTTACTGTGGAAGCTCACCCATGTTGGTGTAAAGGCATCCCTTTGGGAAACAGAGTGGAAGGGTTTACTGTGGAAGATCACCCATGGTGCTGAACAGGCATTCCTTTGGGAAACAAGTGGAAGGTTTACTGCGGAAGATCACCCATAGTGGTGAACAGTCATTCCCTTGGGAAACAGAGTGGAAGGGTTTACTGTGGAAGATCACCCATGGTGCTGAACAGGCATTCCTTTGGGAAACTGAGTGGAAGGTTTACTGCGGAAGATCACCCAAGGTGGTGAACAGGCATTCCTTTGGGAAACAGAGTGGAAGGGTTTACTGTGGAAGATCACCCATGGTGCTGAACAGGCATTCCTTTGGGAAACAAGTGGAATGTTTACTGCGGAAGATCACCCAAGGTGGTGAACAGGCATTCCTTTAGGAAACAGAGTGGAAGGGTTTACTGTGGAAGATCACCCATGGTGCTGAACAGGCATTCCTTTGGGAAACAAGTGGAAGGTTTACTGCGGAAGATCACCCATAGTGGTGAACAGTCATTCCCTTGGGAAACAGAGTGGAAGGGTTTGCTGTGGAAGATCACCCATGGTGCTGAACAGGGGGCGATAAGGTCCAGGGGTGGTAAAGGTGTAAGGGGCGATAAGGCCCTACAATGATATGAGAGTCGAGTAACAACCCAAAGACGTGTAATTTCAAAATATATATATATTAATAAATACATAGATATGCCTAATGTGAATATAATTTAAAAAATTTAAAAAATGTAAAAAATTTATTTACTCTTTTTTTTTATTATATATATGCCAATATATTCAATTAATAATATATAATAATAAATAAATAATAATATTATATAATAATGATTCATATTCATTAATATGTTATAAATAAGGAATATATGTTTATGCGAAAAGTAATTTAATGTTTTAATGTTATATGTGAAATAAATAAATATTGTAGCAACTTACAATATCTTTAACATAATATTAATTTAATTCTAACTAATATTAATTTGATTCTAACTAAGTCAACTTCAGTGAGTGATTATTTTCCGTCAGCGCTGGTTGGCGAAGACCAGATAGTGTCTGGTTGGAGATAGGTGCATTGTACTTGACACAATGAACCCGGCATAGCATTCTTGTGAATGTGCCATCCAGAGATTTTGTGTCCTCAGCAGTTAGAGCCCAGCATGGACTCCCATAGAGGAGTACTGGAACGACTGCTGCTCGAAATAATCGGACCTTAAGTTACCGATGAATTTCATGTGACTTCCAAATCCTGGAAAGCCTATTCAAGGCTGCCCATGCCTTTCCCTTACGCATTCGTAGGTCCTCACCTGACTTCTGGATCCATGATCCCAGGTAACAGAAGTCATCCACATGCTCAAGCATACCATCCTTTGAGCTTATAACAAGTTAATAACAATACCAACACTAGAAACAGCCTGTTCTAATGAGCTGATGAGCTAATTTATTATAACTGTAAGACAGTTACACAGATGCTGCACGAAGACCCCACGCAAATTCAACTTGGAAAATTTCTAAACTTTTGCCAGATATATTTTATCGAGATTAACGTTTAAAATTGGACACGACAGAACGACAGAACAACAGAACGACAGAACAACAGATCGACAGATCAACAGACACACCGATTGAGTTAGTGGTACCTGTATGCTAAGCTCGCTTACTTTCGTCGCTCGCCCCACAGTACAGTAGTACACCATTTCATGGAATATAGTGTCGTTATTCAGCTGCATTCCCCCCCTCCCCCCACAAAAAAAATTGTTTTTATACAAATCTGAATGGGATTGCATGAAATTTGACCCTCGTGATTTGGGTGGGTGAGTCAGCATTTTTATTTTTGTTCTCATTTTTTAGCTAAAAGCGTTTAAGAAAGGCGCCTCGGTCGTAATTGCAACAGATATACCGAAGTTTTTATTTAACATTATTGTGATCTGTTTGTACGGATGGAAAGCTGAACATGCAAGGATTCCAAATATGTAACACAATCTGAATTTCGTTGAACAATAGCCGAGATATGAGCGTTCAAATGTTACATAGTTTTGCACCTCTGTGAGGTTATTTTATTATATTTAATAAATACACCATATTCTAGAATCATTTTGTTTATCAATACGTAGATGGGCAACAATGCAACTCTTCAATCATACTATAATGTAGCTATTCATACATTAACAAAATGTTCCAGAATATGGTGTATTTATGAAATAGAATCTCCACCGGATTCATCAACTCTACTTCAGTATATCTAAGTGGCGGTGCTTTTAATTTAATTTATTATTTATTCACTTTATCGCGTTTTATTGTGCCACTCCCAGTCCCATGGCTTAATAAACTTTAAAGGCCATGATACACAACTTGAAGTTACCAATTGAATTACACATCCCCAAAATATTTAGTACTTCGACGACTTTTAAATAACACCTTGAGGATAACTGATATTATTTATTCTAGAATGTTTGTGTTTTTACACATGATGCAACGAAATAGCCCTACGGTATAGTGGGATTTTCTTATGATACCGCGAGTCATTACCCCGATCCGCCCCAATATTTTAAAGTTATATTTTATTTATTCAAAAAAGTGCACAATAAGATATTAAGATATATTAAAATAACAATTACAAGATCTTTAAAATGGATGGTAGTAGAGGTGATAGAAGCAAAATCTTGGCGTGTGCTTTATCAATACGTATTCTGCTAAGACGAAGACGTCAGAGGAGAAAAATCCGTGCAATTTGGCTACAAGAATGGTTTCAAAACCGCACAAACAACAGGGAGCTTATAATAATTTAATGGCTGAACTACAAGTATATGATCTAGGAGCATATAGGAATTTCCTGAGAATGGATAACGAAACTTTTAAAGAGCTTGTTGACACTGTAGTTCCATATATACAGCGTCAAGATACAAACTATAGGACGAGTATCTCTCCAAGTGAGAGGTTGGTGGTAACCCTACGTTATCTTACTCCAGTTTACTGATCTCCAGTACATTTTCCGTATTCATCGAACAACCATTGGAGTCCTTATTCCAGAAACGTGTGAGTCATTGGTGCTTGCCCTTAAAGACCTGTACCTTTGTTGTTGTTCGAATATGTTCGAAACATGTTCGAATATCACCTCCTCCAAATAGTGGATCACTTTATTTTAATTACAAAAATTTCAACAGTGTTGTCATGTTGGCATTGGTTGATGCTGAGTACCGGTTCAAGTACCTGGATGTTGGCTACAATGGAAGAATGAATGATGGTGGAATATTTATTCAATCCGATATTTCCAAAGCTTTAGAAAATGGAGAATTGAACTTACCCAAGGAATCCGTTCTACCTCATGATCTACCAGAGGCAATGCCCATACCTTACGTAATAGATGCAGATTATGCTTTTCCTTTGAAAGAAAATATTATGAAGCCCTATAGTAACAGATTAATGTTAACTGATGAGCATCGCATCTTTAACTATAGGCTGAACAGAGCCCGGAGAACATCTGAAAACGCGTTCGGCATAATGGCAGCTCGATTTCAAGTATTTCAGAGTAAAATACTCCTCAGCCCAGAAAAGACAGAAAAAATTATATGGTGTTGTTGTGTATTACACAACTTGCTGCGTGAGAAGGTTATTGCGTACATACCTTCTAACATCGAGTCGGATAGTAGCCATACCCTCGAAGAACCAGGTGGCAGAGAGCATGAGAGTAACTTACAAAGTTTAGTTTGTCAAGGGGGAAATCGTAACTCAGACTCTGCACAAAACATCAGAGACAAACTTCGACACTATTTTAGTGGACCTGGTAGAGTTTCATGGCAAGATACAGTACAGTACACATTTTCATTAAATAATCATACATGAAGTTATCAAATAAATTTCACCTAAATTTCTCAATACTCAATATGTAACTATTTCTTAGAACTATAAGGACATGTATGTCTTTGGCGATGTCTGTGCACTATATGTAAATTCTGATTGTTGTTGATATTGTTGTTGATATGCCTGAGGTGATGCATAGTATGGCAACATATTACATGGTTGTTGTGTTTCGATAGACATTCCTAGGCGGTTATTCTGTGCCAAGTAGAGAATTTCTTGAATACGGAACTTTGCCAGACTGCGTTGTTGTTCTGGTATCTTTTGCAGCTCGAGTGTTACATACTCTGCATACGCCTTGTTGGCTGTGGTGTCCTCACTTTCTTGGTTACATTTCGATTGACTACATGCGCGCATCACTCCCATAGCCTCTTTCAGTAGCTCCCTCTCCTGCTCTTACTTTGGCCTTTAACCTTCTGTAGGTGTCCCTTAGTTGTTTCCATTTGCGTTTCGTAGAAGCCACTATAAAAATTATATATACCAGGAACTTGAGTTTAAATTAATACAAATTTTAAGACAATAGATAAAAATTAATATTGTAAAAAATAATTAATATTGTAAAAAATAATTAATATTGTAAAAAATAATTAATATTGTAAAAAATAATTAATATTTTGAATTAATATGAATTAATATTCAATATTTTTCGTCATTAAAATATATTCTGCACTCAGTTTAGGCCTAATTCAGAAATTTCAAATGGTTTCACAAATTTTTTAAATTTCAAAAAATACTACAATAGCTAGTAAAAAAACACTAGAAAAAATGTATCTAAAAAATTAGATTTTTTAAATATCAGCTAGACAACTTACGTACAGCTCACCTGTTTCATGACAACTAGCTGCTACATTTTCCCATGCCCTCTTCACAACACCTTTCATTTTATACTCTGCCAGACTGGGATTCCATAGACAAGGCTGTGATTTCATGTTCTCAATTAGCATTGAAATCAGATTATTTTCACCACTTTCGATTTCCTGATCCATGTTGATAAAATACTGTAGGCCTAGTGTAGTAAACACAGCAAAAATATCAACTAGAAATGTACCAAAATGTCGTTTGTCTATAAAAATGGGATGAAGTGATTGTTTTGTTTATCCTGAGCGTCTAGCAACGCAGCACAATCTCGAAAATAGTTTCCATGGCATCATATGATCGCCGTGCCTGACACCCCACCCCGACCATTATTTGCAATTAGGTACCGGTAGTACAAATAGAAAGTTTTGCTAAAAACACACACTAGTGCCTAATTGCATATAAATTACAACATTTCTGCAGTTGTTTGTGCCGAGTAAAAAAAAATCACGAAATGCCCCCAGTCTTTCCTTTATTCATGTGATGAGATCCAATCTTTATCATTGGTGAAAAACACAGAAGCCGCTCACTGCCGACGCTCGCCGCTCAAAAAATAGAGCAAGTTCTAAAAGGGCAGTGGGCTGCAGCGGCGAGCTGCAGCGGCCATTTGTGGTGTATCATCACCCATAGAGAATAATGTGCTCTATTTTGAAGCGGCGGCTGCCCGCAGCGGCCGCTGGGGAATTATACTGTAGAGAAAGTTTTTAAAAAAGCAGTGGGTTGTAGCGGCGAGCGGCAGCGGCCATTTGTGGTGTATCATCACCCATAGAAAATAATGTGTTCTATTTTTAAAAAGTGGCCGCTTGCCGCGGCCGCTCGCCGCTGCCGCTCGCCGCTCCTGTGGTGTATCATGGCCTTAAGAATGTAGAGGTGCAACACTATGCAACATTATTGAACGCCCTAATTATTGAACATTATTGAATATGTCGGCCATTTTTCAACGAAATTCTACATATTTGAATCCTTTTCTCCAGCTTTCCTTCACTAGGGAGAGTGAGGGAGACTTGACTTTATGGGAGACTTGATTTTTTTGAATAACTCAAAACTATTGTAAATTATTTGACAATACCACACAATAATAATGTTTAAAATACATGTAGGCTACACCCGCGCAACAATGTTGCATTACCTTTTGGTTGTTTTATTGCCTATAAACGTTTTCTGGGTTCAAAAGTAAATTTATTCCCTTCACAACGAATGTTACTATTATAGGTATATATTGTGTGCGGCCCTATATCACTACTTATACAATATTATTATGATTAATTGTGCCATTATATTTGTTTCTTTAAAATTTTATAAAAGCCTTTTTCTAGAAAATATTTTGTGCATGAGGCTGTGAGGGGGGGGGTTGGTCAAAATTCGAGGTGATCTAGCATTTATGAATGGGCCCTTATTTTGGGATTTCCCGGGCCCCTTACTTGGTCCCACCACGCCACTGCCTAACCTCAGTCACAGACGTTACCAGTTCATGAGAGTCAGGTAGGTATTGAAAGTAGGGCTACATTTGTGTGCAGTCTGCACACAATCATAACCACCTTAGCATATTCCTGAGCCAGTTTTCCAGAACTTGAGGAGTGGGAGCGTAAGAACATAAGCATATTATCTATAACTTCGTGTGGGCGTGTTGCTACTGTACAGTACATTCATTTAGATATGACACAAGTTTCTATCCAAGAGCTTATAAATTTTTATTTGCAACATGGCTTGATAATGAATGCATTTTGAATCTTATCTGTAAAAATGCATTAAATAATTAACTTACATTATTAATACACCTTATTTGTAATTAAATTTAGATTATCTAATGTTATGATGGATTACATGATAATTAATGTTTATGTGCCAATAACTTTAGCGTACCCACAGGTGGCATTTTCTCCAACGAATTCTATAAATACATGGGTAAAATTATAATCTTCGCATCGAAATTAAAACACATTTAACCAAACAAATGTTTTATCAAAAATTATCACAGGATCCTTCAATGACAGGATTGTTGGATTTATTTTTATCAAACTGGGGAAATGTAAAAAAACAATAGATTTGTCTGCCAGTATTCAGTTTTTAAACAATAAATTAATTGTAGGATAAAACTAAAGGCTGCCTGTTCAATAGAAGTTGAATAACTAGTAAGCGAGTGTCGTCAGGGAAGAGTGGATGAACCTATTAGCGCTACTGACGAGAACTGATCATAGATAGATAGATTTATTTATTTATACATTATGTAAAAACAATAACAAATACACCAAACAATGTACCGGTATAAAGGTATTGTCCAACATAACATATAGGATTACCCCTAAAGCTTTTTTGAGTTAATTAAAGTACATACCTTTTCTCAAATGTCCCAGATCAATCAAGCAATATCCTCAGGTTCAGAATGTTCAGTTGCTGCCGTTTCCGTGATTTCAAGCCACTTGTGCAGAACATTGTTTTTATATACTGTACCACCAAGTAGTGGGTGTTACTGTGGTCCCCTTCCTACCTGACAGGTAACAACCGAGAGAGAGGAGTCTTCTGATTGCCTCCAGTGCAGTGCTTCTTGTTGCACATTCACATTGTTTCACTTATTTCAGAAATGCAGGAAATTGCAACCATCAATGCTAAACTCTTCGATACTCGAAAATATAGCTTCACATAGTATAGTTTGTGGATACTGTAAGAAATCTGGCCTGCCCCATGACTACACCATGGACGCTACCCCATGGACATACCAAGGCATTCAAATGAATAGCGCCATCAGAATGAAGCTCGACTGTCAAACGTGCAGTCAAAGCACTGAATAGAGAGCATTCGGCCATCAGTAGGAGAGGAGACATTCAATTACGTGTCATCAAAAGGCTGCCGAAAGTTGAAATTCTGCCGAAAGTTGAAATTCTGCCGAAAGTTGAAATTCTGCTTATACCAGAGGATCTTTCAATCTTCTATATTGCAAGGTGTGTATTGATCTAAAAGACGTTGTAAAAGCTTTTGCGTAATTAGCCGGTTATTTTCCCTTAAAGTACTCTGTAGTTGGTTTGCCAGGCATAAAAAGGCCGTGTCCTTGCTGTACTGGTGTTTTAGAGGACATAAAAGTCATTTCTTATGTATTTGTACTGTATTTGTACTTTAGAGGACATAATCCACAATCTCGTGACGCAATAGCTGGATACTTTGAAAACAGTGTCGCTACCATGACGACGGCTAGCAGCTGATATTGCCACGTCGACGTTTCTTTGTTTCTTTGTTCTCTCGTTGTTCAGGTTGACCAATCAGAGCGTTTGTTGTCTCTGTGTTGGAGGTATATACAGAAACTCAGTAGTTCAGTGTTATGTTTTTGCCCAGAGCCTAAGAACCGGCTTTTGGCACCTCCGTGTTTTCAGTTTTTAGTCTTACACTAGTAGGTTTAATTATAAGGGCATATATCCTTTAACTGACATCTGTGTACTGACATACCGATCAAACTCATGGAATCACTGATCTGGGAATACACTGACTGCTGACACACGGCTTTAACAACTGCTGAAACTGCTAAAATTACCTGCTCAATCGATACTGTATACTGCTATTTGTTGTCGGTTATTCATTATATTTGTTGATGAATTATTATATTGGAATAACGAGAAATAACCCCGAAAACCCAATATTCTTGATATACCGAAGGTAAGAGAGAAAGGTTACCAATAACGATTGTGACTTATGTTAAAGTGGTTTGAAGTGAATCTAATGTTATTTGATAGACCCTACATGAGTCAGTCTGTGTTCCTTTTATATGTGACTAAAATCAGTGAAGATTGGCAGATTAGTGTGCAGTATTGTGCAGCATTGTGTATGAGTGAGTCTGTTAAAGAAGCAATTCCTAAAGAATGCGCCATATATGTGAATTATAATTAAGCCATATCGTTGTGAGTAGTTTAAGTCATAACTCTGTTTATATAGATAAAGCGCCACGTCCTAAAGGAACTGTTAATATTCCCGAAGGTGAATAATATTGTCAGAGATTATATAATACTGTCAGTCGAATAATACATTAGGCTTACATAGCAATAAAATTAAACCGTCGAACCCAATCTCCCGGGAATATCCAGCGGGTGAATGATCGCGCACAGATTGGTTTCGACTAGTGTAGTGAATCAAATACTTGTCATAGACTAAAAACCGATTTAATATCTAGAAGACATCTTAATTTGGTGGGTTAAACTGCCAAAGGTCTAAAAGCGCGAACATTAAAGGATATAGCTTCTGTATTGCAGTAGGCAATAAAGCTGAAGTACCGGCAACCGGTACCCAGTAGGCCTGACTACCTAACCACCCGGACCGGTACCTACAGCAGTACAGGTACAGCAGTATTATTCGATTTTGATAATTATATACCGGTAGGCCTTAATAATTAATCAGGGAGGGCCCGCCCTGGTTTTTTATTGAGATTTTTACTTATTTCTGTCAAGTTTTATTTGTTTGTAGGCCAGTATTGAACAGAAGGCGTGTAAGCCTGATCAGATTGTACAGACAATTTGTAGGCTGAGCTGTTGTCTGATTGCTGTTAAGTCTGAACGGATTGCAGTGTGTGTAGATCACCTGTCCGATTAAGTACGGTTAGGAAGTAGGGGCAGCGAACGCTGTAAGGTAAACCCCCAACTAAAGAATAAGTCGCACTACTGGGTTAGAGCGCATACTCCCTAATCATTTCGGAGTCTGCATGTCCTGTAGTTTATTTAGGCTTGAGAGTAGTCTGCCATCGTTTAGTCTGTACTTTGTTTGTGTAAGTCTGTACGGGTAGCGTATAATTTTATTTAGATAATTTGTAGGCTGGATAGTTGTCCGGCTGTTGTTAGGTCTGAACGGATTGCAGTGTGTGTAGATCATTTGTCTGATTAAGTACGGTTAGGAAGTAGGGGCAGCGAACGCTGTAAGGTAAACCCCCAACTAAAGAATAAGTCGCACTACTGGGTTAGAGCGCATACTCCCTAATCATTTCGGAGTCTGCATATACCGTAGTTTGTTTAGGCTTGATAGTAGTCTGTCAGTGTTCGGTCTGCATTTTGTTTGAGTAGTTTGTACGCGTAGCGTAATATTTATTATTCAGAGTTTATGCGATTATCCGCAACATTCATTCCCCAAGTTTGTTCCTACAGTAATTGTGTTTGTTATACATACCGCTATAGTTAAATTAACCTCGGTACTACACGGGCTGCTTGGCGTAGGTAAAGACTGGTGATTTTGTGCATCGGTCACTCCAGCAGATGCCGTGGTTCTTTTAGCTGTTCAAGTATATTTAACTACTGATTATCTGTTGTACAAGTACTCGTACCTAATTTAGGGTTTAGTGTACAGTGCTTTCCGAAAGTAATTAGTGTAGACATTATATTTGTGTTGTAAAGTGGTTGATAGGCACGTTCGATTAGCTCTATTAACTTCTAGGTAGGAACACTCCGTGATACATAACGTAGAACCTATAGCGATACGGCTATAGGTCGTCAGGCGGTGGTATTTTCCTATCTGGACAACGCAGTGTATTTACTACTACTTATTATTTCAAATACCGTAGTACCCTGTCCGTTGTAATAACCAGATTTCTAACCCTTTGTTAGGCTGGTTAGTAGACTTCTTGTAAAATTACCCTAAAAATTCGTATTTTGTGTTTTTTGTAAATTTTTGTGTTTATTTAGAGATTGTAATCTCAACCCGAATCGTACGTAATTTGTAGTATTAAGTAACTTAGGTAAATTAGAATTATTTGTTTTAGTGTCCTATAAGTAACACTTCACTGAAAGCGCACCGCTTTGTGTAGTGATTACTCCCCAGAAATAATAACATTTATTTCAAATATTGACAAAACCCATTAAAACGGGTATATATATATTATAAATCAACTCAAACGATTTATAAATAGTAGGCCTGCCATACAACAATTAGGTCTCAATATCAGTTGGACTACTGTTCAAATAACGGTAATAAAGTAAGTAAAGTAACAAAGTAACCCTAAAGTTCAGAAATTCAATTATTTAAAATAATTGATATACCGGTATTTACGATAGGCCTATTATTTTTATTTCTGTAAATTTAGGCTGAAATTATACCGGTACTTGTAATTAATTCTAGTCCAGAATTATATATACTACAAATTGTAAGCTGTATACCGGTATTCCCGATAGGCCTATTATATATTTATATATATTTGTGCTAAAATTATACCGGTATTCTGAGATAAACCTAGTCTGTAATAATACTTATATATACTATAAGCATACCGGTGTTCTCATATATTATATATATATCCTACTACACTGAGTAGCAGTATCGGTAATTAATTACTAGGCTAGCAGTTAATACTGAGTTACTAGACTTGCTCAGACTGTAATACAGCAGTAGACATTCAACGGTATACATAGTCATGTCTGATACTAAGCAGAACCTGTCAGACAGTTTATTAGATGTAACTATCTGCGACTCAGATAGAGACGTACAACCGTCTAGTCGTAAGTTCAGTTCACCTCCCACTGTGAGGAAGGTCATCCCTCCAGTAGTAATAACAGAACCTAGGCTAGTCCAACATCGTAGGTCTATCATAGGCACCCGAGCTCAGGTCAAGCGGGACCAAGAAGCAGCGGAACAGCAACAACCCGCTAGTCAAGAACTTATTCCTCAGCGGCCCAGCAGCTCCAGTAGTGAGGATACTGTAGAGCTGACACCCGAGCGCGGAGCAGAGATGACGGATGCGGTTTATACGGATCCCCTTCTCATCCTTCCTGCAGCCGTACTCACTAGGTTATTGATCGCGGTGGAAGAACACCAGATCGATTGGGCGAGAAGTCAACGGTCAACTAGAGATAGTTATGCGGGATACACGAGTGAAGAACTGAAGTCTATTGTCGAGTCGCAATGGAACTTCCCCGGACCCGGACTCCCGTTTGATTTATCAGAAGCTGCCTGGGAAGACATACACCGGATGGGAGTAGCCAAGGAAACCATCGATCCAGCTGTGTGGAAGAGGTCCGCAGCCGGATACGCACAGGGATTCTTCAGCTCTATAGAGCGATTAAAAGAACAACTGTTTCAACAACCTCAAGGACCTCAAGAGCAGGGATTGCTGCTTTATCAAGTTAGAGAAAGAATTCTACGAATCAGGCTAATATTATCTGCCTTTGAGGAGGCTTCTAAACGAAGGCAAGACACGTCGTTGCAAGTTGCCGTAAAGACTTGGTTTCAAAGGGTGAATCTCCAGGTTCAAGGAACAGCTCAGTGGAAAGCTCAGCTGGAGGAGCGATCAACCCATGGAGAATCAACAGACGCTACTTTTTCCCAAGTGGAAAGTGAAGCGACGGCAGAGAAACCGCATAAGAGGGATGCCATTGACATTTATCTGTCAGACTATCAACGTTTTTTAGGTGATGACGAGTTGAGGAGAAGGTTAGAGGGACTTAGCCCTAATAGTGAAGGAACCAAGCTTGTGTTGGATGCCATCGATGTGGAAATGAGGGCTGCGAATCAGGCCAAATTTGATGAACAACTCCGCATCACACGAGTCCAAGAAGAACAAGTAAAGAAAAAACGTATAGAAGACAGAAAGAAAGCAGCAGTGGTAGCCGCAGAAGCAGAAAGAAAGGTGGCAGCGGCCAAGGCAAAAGCGGCAGAGGCAGCGGCCAAGGCAGCGGCAGAGGCAAAGGCGGCAGAGGCAGCGGCAGAGGCAGCGGCAGAGGCAAAAGTGGCAGAAGCAGAACGGAAGGCGGCTGAAGAAACCACCCAATTAGAATTGGAAAACATTCAGGAGAATCAAGACTGCATAAATAAACAGTTAACAGCTAGTAATATGCAGATGATGAATCGATCTACTCCCAAAAGGCAGGGATATACATCATCTGAGGAAGGCGATACTACCGATACTGACGGCAAAGGAAATAGATCTCGTCTAAGCAGACGTAAAAGAACATTCCACCGTCAGAAATTGCCTGATTTGCCTCCAGCTGTTAGAAGGCAACTAAATAGCACCAACTTAGGCAGTACAGAACCCACAGACCAAATAATTAAAATAGAAAGACTCCCTACTATAGTAGATGAGCCTGAAATAATTAGGCCTGTTCTAGAAATCACCCCTTCGGTGATAGACACCCCTGTGCTCCCTGAAGTTACCTCTAAATTCCCTCTGCATAGCACTAAGCTACCTGTGCCCCGCAGAACTGCCCAGGAGACAGTTCAGGTCCTGGACCCCGAGCGAAATATTCACAATTTGTCGCCCGTTGTCCCTCGTCCGCCCGCTACAACGTTGGCGACTCCCGCTTCGGCGGTCGAATGGGTGGACGAGAGACGGCGGGGGATGGATATCCTGCTCGGGCAGATGCAGGAGACTGTCCAGCAATTCAAGGGCACAGTAAGGGAAAGTAGGCTAGAGTTGCAAGAAGTGCAGCAAAGTATCGCGCTCGAACGCGATAAATTAGTAAACACTCAAAAGGGTATACCACCACCCTCTGTAACAATGTGTCAACCTGTTAGGTCTGAAGTATCGCATGCGCAAGGTGTGGAGCCTACACGCATCTATACTGCTAGCGAAGTAGAAACTCCTATAGTGAACCCTATTAAGGGTAATTATAGACCTGTTGATAATGATATTCCATATAGAACTGATCATAATCCGAGAAATTTATATACCGATAACTCGATATTAAATAACACGATGGCCCAAGAAAGTTTTACGCGTCAAATGGCTAGAACCGAAGCCCGGCAAGCGGTAAAGGTGGGAGAGATCGTCAAGTTCAATGGAGATGAGATGAAATGGTTACCTTTTAATGAATATTACAAAGATAACATACAGAACTCTGTACTATCTAATGGAGAAAAACTTAGATACCTCATCAGTAGTAGGGTCTTGGTCCTCTCTGTGACAGTTAGACCTCACTGACACCCATTGGGTGTCATATGACACCCAATTATCACCCCATGGGTGTCATTGGGTGTCATTGGCGCCAGACTGTCTGGGTGACACCTCCCAATTAGGCTAATTAGACCCTAATTGACAGGTGTCATCAATTAATTAGTACAATTAAACCCTAACAGGTGTCATATGACTCCTAATTAGGGTTTAATTGATTATCCTAATTAATCAGACTGATTAGCGCCCCGACACACAATGGGTCATCAGTGATGTCTAACTGTCGCAGAGAGGAGCAAGAGGGTGTCATAAGTGACACCGCGGCTCTTTTATTCATTAATACTTATTTATTTATATTTAATTTTAATTAATTATTTGTATTCTATTTTATTCGTATTTATTCATTTGTACTTTATTTTAAATTAATTAATTGTTTATATTACTTTTACTTTATACATTGATTTCTATTTTTAGATTAACTAGTTTTTATATTACCAATGAGATCACTATGACATAATGTCTATAATTAACTTTATAATGGCTATGGTATACGGCTCCCTACTGGCAACTATCAACTACGTTCATCGGCGGGGACCCCTCCTCTATCCTCATTATTCATTAACTAGATACAACAGGCAGTGAATCTTCTATACGTATACCCCCAAGGCAAATATAAATCAGCGGTCCCGGCTGTTAGCAGCCCCCTCGATGACTCACTAATAATCCCATCGCGGCCTTGACTACAGCAAATCCGTATATCGCCCAAGGCTAATGCTCTAGCGGCCCTCCATTGTTCCCACTATAGCCGACGTCGCTTTGTCCCTTTCCTATATCCAGGCAGCCCGTATCATAACAATGAAGCGCCTCTAATCACGCATTCCTCTCTACTAATCCCTTTCCTTTGCACCAGACCTGCTTCTGTTATACAGCCAACTCAATATAATTAGTCAAGATGCTTACAAGAGTTTTCTAATAGATTCATCAACGCGAGAAGTTGCCTTGGTAACCGCTTTTGCGCGAACAGCCAATCAGCGGGCTTCATTTCTGCTGCTGCCCTCTGATTGGCTCATTTAAGAGACAAGGGCCTCCCCTACTAACCGAATTGCTATTTAATACATCCCCACTAATATATTAGGTCATTATTTCAATTGCAATTTACAATTAACATCATTTACCATTATTTTGTTTTCGAATTTAATATTATTTATTTAAGAATATTTATTTGTTATCGTCAGTCAACTATCCAGTTGTATAGTTATATTATTGTCATTTCGCCGCGCTATCGTTCATCGTCGACAACAAACTTTCCGCGTATCCGCCGCGTAATATTCTTCCGATATCATTCCGTTATATCGATTAATAAATTCTCTCGTCGTCCACGGCAACCAACTTCCTCATCGCCACCGAACTTCTTCTTTCCGTGAATATTTACTAACACCGTAAGTAAAATCTGCCTTCCATCATCTCCATCGACGCCGCTAGCAAACAATTTACATTTAATGTCTACCGGTACAACAGTATTGCAGTAGGCTCATTATTAATTACTGTCAGACTGCGGTGGTACCGATAGCCTAAACCGTGATCGAAGCATTCGATCAATAGGCTTACATCCGCCTATCTGCTTACAGTATTTTTTATCTTTTTACAAATAATCATCTTATTTTTCTAGTATCATTTCGCCGCGCTATCGCTCATCGTCGACAACAAACTTTCCACATATCCGCCGCGTAATATTCCAGTATTTCTAATTTCCGATATCATTCCGTTCTATCGATTGATAAACTCTCTCGTCGTCCACGTCAACCAACTTCTTCGCGAACATCCAAACTTCTTCTTTCCGTGAATATTTACTAACACCGTAAGTAAAATCTGCCTTCCACCATCTCCATCGACGCCGCTAGCAAACAATTTACATTTAGGCCTAATGTCTACCGATACAACAGTATTGCAGTAGGCTCATTATTAATTACTGTCAGACTGCGGTGATACCGATAGCCTAAACCGTGATCGAAGCATTCGATCAATAGGCCTACATCTGTCTATCTGCCTGTCTACCTGACTATCGGTACCGCATCATTCGAGTTAGCCTAGTGCCACTGTAGTAACGATATAGACCCTACTGAACAACAATGAATACTGCAGTTTTCACTATATATCCTACTGACTAACTGAGATCTCACACAGCGATTAGCTAAGCCTATCGTTGATTTCTATTGGTTAACGCTACCGGTACGTCTGACTTGTAGCAGACTATATCACTAGCACTACTGCACTGACTGACTGCTGTTTATAGACCCTCTTTCCACGAATAATAACTGCCATCGCTATTGTGTCTTGGTTATCGCCACTATCTGACCGCTGGTACACTAACACTACTGCACTAGGCACTACCGACGGTCTGCTTTATGTTTCACTGACTGATTGCTACAATACAGCAATAGGCCTAACTATACAAACACAGTATTGTTGCCTAGTAACCAATTAATACCTACTGTTTTACTTTATTTTTAGCACGTATACAGTATTTTTTATTTTTTTTTTTACGAATAATCAACATATTTTTCTAGATTCAAGATGCCTATGTCTACCAATAAAGTTAGCTGCCCCATCTGCAACAAAGAGACGCGGAGTGATAATTTATCTCGCCATATTAAAACTCATTTCGCGCAATATCGATGCGACTGCTGTCCGACTTGGTCTTCGGAAAAGAAGACGCTGGTTGGCCATCTTGCTTCGTGTCCTCAGGGGGGAACAGGATTTAGTTACGTAAACGAGCCAGCCGATTGCCGCTGCGGGGATTCGCTCACCCTGTCATCCTTTACTGAGCATGAATGCTATACTCGACTTTTTTCGCGGAAACGCAAAACTCCGACTACCTCCCACTCATCCCCCATCAACTCTACTCCAGAACAAGTCGGCGGCGGCGGCTCCAATAATGAACCTTCAACTTCACGAGATTCTATTTCCCCAAACAATCCATTTCAACCCCCCTCCAACGGAAGCGCACACGGACGACTGTTTACCTATAACAACGACCTCGCAGAAACAAGACTCGACGCAGAATTAACATTAAATGAAAATTTTCCACACATTCAAGAACACGTTAGTAGCCATTTACGTAGTGCCATGGGAACTTTTTTAAGAGTCTGGCTTACAATCAACATCGTAATGGAGCGTGAAACCAGCGAGGGATTTCAAATTGAATCATTCTGTTTTAAATCTAGCGGTAACAATAATCAAATTCTGAATAATAGCGACTTTAATAACTGGTTTTCTGGCGCCGTCAATCGTATCGATCAACTGTTAAGCGTGTTTCTCTGCCTCGGCTCGGGTTGGCGCATAATAGCCATCGAGCGAATAACTATTGAGATTGCGCGGTCCCAACGCAACCCCTATTTAAAGGGTCAAGGCTTCAATAATTCTAAATTATTATTAAATAAAAAATGTACCGTAAGCGTAGACTGCCCGCTGGGGGAATGCTTTAAATACGCAGTATTGGCCGCCGCAAATTATAAGAAAATTGATAGAAAACAAAATAATATCAAAAGAATTTCAACGTATACCCCTTTTCTAAACATGTTTGATTTTTCGAATTTAAGTTTTCCGGTGGACAGAGTAACTGGTATTCCCCAGTTTCTGAAAGCCAACCCTATATACTGTATAAACCTTCTTTATTGGAGTAATACGGAAGAACTCTCCATTCTAAGTCAACCAGATAGCGCGCACTGTTCCGGTAAAACTGTACTAAACTTATTATTTATCGAAGCCACAAGCAAAAACCCTGCCCACTACGTAGCTATTACTAACATAGATAGACTAATAAATACAAAAGATTCTAACGGTAACAAGACGCACTGCGAACGCTGTCTCAGAGGCTTTTACACTGACAAATCATTGGAAGAACATCGAGAGCGTTGCTATACGGGTAAACGCCAACTCGAGTATATGCCCGAAAATCTCTTGGTTAAATTTGACAGGTACGATAAGACTCTATCCCCGCCTTTCTGTATATACGCCGACATTGAAACTATTCTAGAACCTACAAACAATATTAAACTCCCACAGAAACATATAGCTAGCGCGGCAGCCTTTTATACAGTACCAAATCAGAAATTAATTAACCCTCCTAAAACAGATGTTCAAATTTTCCGCGACGATGGCAGTAACCACGTAATGCGCGACTTTCTAACCGCTATGGAAAGTCATTGTAGGGAGTTATATGATTGGTCCATTTCTAGTACAAACACGCACGCCCCCATGCAACTCACTACTAGCCAACAAACTGACTTTAATAACGCTACACAATGCTACGTCTGCAACTGTAATTTAACCCCTGATTCTCATAATTTAAACCTCAATGACAATCTCAGCACCAAAGTCCGCGATCATGATCATTATAGCGGGGAGTATCGGGGGGCTGCCTGCGTCAGCTGCAACAGGAAACTTTCCCTAAAACGGAATAATTTTTATATTATATTTCATAACTTGAGGAAATTCGATATGCATTTACTACTAAAAGAAGGAATGACCGATAGTTCTAGAACACACTGGAAAATGACTGTAATACCAAAAAACACCGAAACTTATATTCACCTTAAAGTTAGCTTTCCAATCGATCCGAGTACACCAACAGCCAACGCTAAAGAAAGTATCTCCATTAATTTTCTAGATTCCTATCAGTTTATGACTGCCAGCCTAGATAATCTTAGTAGCTATCTCACTAAAAATAACAGTAACCTAGCAACAGCCATACCCCATACACTAGCTCAAATGACCCGACTCTATCCCATCATTAGCGATAACACAATAAAAAACAAGGGCGTATTCCCATATTCCTACATTCAAAATATTTCAAACCTATACGAAACTACACTCCCCCCAATAGAAAGCTTCTATAATGATCTCAAATTGGAACAATGTAGCGCAGAGAACTATCAGCGCGCGCTTACTACTTGGGATGAATTAAACTGCGCAACAATCTTCGATTACATGATTGGCTATTTGGTTCTAGATGTTACCCTATTGGCTGATACTTTCGAGCAGTTCCGATCCCTCTGTCTTACTAATTATGGACTCGAGCCCGTAATGTACTTCACTGCCCCTGGATTAACTTACGACGCGGCGCTGAAATTCACGCAATCAGAAATTCAATTACTATCAGACGCTTCCATCTACTCGGACTTTGAAACAAATATTAGGGGTGGTCTAGTTTTCTTGAATACACATTCCGTAGACGCAAATATTCCCGATAAACCCGACTACGACTCCAGTCTCCCCGAGAAATATCTAATTCCCATCGATGCGAATAACCTTTACGGCTGCGCCCTGAGCCAGAAACTTCCCTACGCTAATATTAAACTCGTAACTACCCCCATAGACCTAGCTACAGTAGACGCGAGTGGGGATACTGGTTATTATTGCATAGTTGATCTACATTATCCGAAAGAAATTCATGATTTGACCGCCGATCTGCCTCTAGGAGCGGAGAAGATGTCAGTCCCTAAATCCTTTCTTAGCGAATACATGGAAGATCTTTGGGAGCATTACAATCTCACCGATAAGGCTACCTGTAGACCATACAACGATACCTGTACTAAGCTACTACTACATCAGTTTAATAAGGTTGAATACGGTATCCATATTAAGCTACTTCAACTCTATTTGAAGCTCGGTCTTAAACTTACACAAGTACATAGGGTCTACTCTTTCTCACAAAAATATATTTTCAAGGACTACATTAGTTTTAATACAAATAAAAGACAGTCGGCAAATAACCCATTCGAGGTCCTATTTTATAAGTTGATGAACAATGCCTTATATGGGAAATGCCTCCAAAAGGTTAGAGACCGCGTTTCTTTCAGGTTATGCAATAGCGACGAACAATGCGATTTGCTCTTAGCCAAGCCCAATCACGAATCGTTTGTTGTATTTACCCCCAACTTGAGTGGTCATACTTTCACTAAAGAGGCTGTTTGCCTAAATCAGGGCGTGTTCATCGGTTGCACTATACTAGATCTATCTAAGCTACAGATGTACGACCTATTTTACAACAAACTGAAGCCTCTAGAACAAAAACTGGATTGCCAGATTCGCTGTCTAGCCGGTGACACGGATTCTCTAATGCTAAGCGTAACTAATACACCACAGCTAACCTTTCTACGGGCAATGTTTGAGGGTGGTTTCCTAGATACTTCCAACTACAGTACAACACATCCACTCTATACCATTAAACACAAAGCGGCTCTCGGCTTCGTAAAAGATGAGAGCTGCGGTTTGCAGTATAAACAGTGGGTTTTCCTTAAACCAAAGGTCTACAGTTTTCAATCCTATGATGCCCCAATCAAGAAAACCGCCAAAGGAGTATCTAGATCGGTTGTCGCTAAGCAACTAACACACGAGGATTATGCAGACTGTTTTGAAAACGAGGCAATGCTCTTCCGCTATAACTCTACCTTCACTTCTAGAAAGCATCAAATTTTTACTGGTCATGTCTATAAGAAGGCACTAACGCTCTGGGATACGAAATCATATTGGAGTAGTAAATATAGCAGCAAACCATACGGACACTATAGCACTAAGCTTGTTAGACCGGCGAAACGAGTAGTAATCCCCCCTACTAGGATTTAATTTTATTTTTCTAGAATAAGAAATTGAACAACAAAATAGAAATAACCAATAAACAGTTTACCGGAAAAAACATTGCCAAATTTGAACTAGATAAAATTTCACAGCAAATTACAGGTCAAAGTTGCTTAAAACCAAACATGTTTATCTACAAAGGTGACGATTCAACTATAATGCTATTTCCCAGCGGCGCAGTAACAATTGTAGGCCTGTGCAATAATTTAGCTAGTGAATTGCTTTATTTAAAACAAACTATCGGGATGCAATTGCAAAATTTGAAACTTAATACCGAAACACGAACTATTATTTTTCCAAGTGTTAATTTTAAATTATTAATGAAAAAATGTGGACATCATACAATTAATAATAAAGCAATATTTATTAGCTATACCCCCGAATTATTTTGCGCGATTAGAATATATATAGGACGTGCATATTTCAGTGTATTTCATAGTAATAAAATCGTTTCCATGTGTCCAGCCGGTGAATTCCCCGAATCATTATCTATTTTACAAACTTTATTATTAAATTAGTTTATTTACTATGGTATACATGAAAGTTTACTATATTATTTATTTTGTGTTGGTTTTTATTTTTCCGTGAGTAGGGTTTGAATCCGTGACCATCCGTGTTACCTACTTTTTATAAT
>JAUCBJ010006145.1:0-44913 GCA_032718475.1 Nemertoderma westbladi | reverse complement strand
TTCCATGAGAAAACGGACATGGCATGTCAATTATCAAACCCCCCAATGTCTATTTTCAAATATGGGAGCTCTCAACTAATGTCCTGAAGTACTTGAAACAAGAAGAGTTTCACCATGCCGACAATATGGCGCCGCTCGGCGCCTGTTTGAATACAAGCATATACTTACGGAAAATTTTTGTAAATTTGCATGTGATTTTAGCCATTATTTGAAGGTAGGTAAACAGAGAATGCCACATTTTCCCACAGATTTTGAAACCAATAATTGTAAGCTATCATAAGAGGCTGTGGTTGATTAAATATCAGCCACGCTTATGGTGTTCTGTGCTCACAGGGATCAAAAAACCGAAGTATAAAAACGCAATTGCGAATTCTGAAATTCCGTAACGAAAAACATAGGAAACTTCTTACCTGTAGATGGATATTGGACATTGTGGGTTAAAAACAAGATTCCTCTTTCGGTTCATCAGTGTCAACCAGCCAGATGTTGTCCCGTAAATTATGATGCATGTAAAGCTGAGAAAAAGCCGTTACGGAATTTCAAAATATCGTTACGGAATTTCGTTTTTGAAATTCCGTAACGAAATATCCTGTAGGCCTACGTCTGGTATCGCCCAACTACAGTATCACAAATTACTTTCGGTTTCTGTAGTCCACACATGGTGTAGGCTACCTAATTAGGCAGTAGCTGCTGTACTTACAAAGTTTATTTACCGGTAGTAAAATGGCAAAAACTAACGCTCAAAGGCAGCATGAGTACAGGGAACGTAGAATCGAGAAAGATAGAGTGGGTTTCTTGAAACAAGAGAGTGAAAGGAAGGCAGCTAAACGAAAGTCGTTATCTCCACGTAGTCTAGACAAGTTGCGCAGGAGACAGAATACGAGTCTGCTGAAATGCCGCCGAAATAAGCTGACTGTATCTGCATCGACAGCGAAATCAGGCCAAGCAGCTGGATATTCTACGTGCCAATTGCTAGGCAAAGCAGTTGCACGAGTGAAACGCACTTTACCAAATAGCCCGCGGAAAAGAAAGGCCGTGATACGGAAGTTATCTCTGGACCAATCGTTGGTGAATGAACGGCCAGTAGTTGAAATTCATCGCCAACGTTTAAGTGACGAGGTCATCACCAAGGTTAAGCAGCATTACTTGTCGGATGAAATATCTCGACAGGCACCAGGCAAGGCAGATCAGATGTCTGTTTACGAAGATCGTGTAAAGGTTCGTAAACAAAAGCGACATATGGTAATGACGCTGCGAGAGGCATATGAAGTCTATATTGAACAGCCAAATGATAAGGACGACATTGGGTTTTCCAAATTTTGCATGTTGCGTCCAGCACATGTCCTGCTGTCATCGCAGTTGCCGCGCAATGTATGCACATGCATTTATCACCAGAACATCATCCGTTTAATGCAGGCACTGCATCGAGATATGCCAGATCAGTTTCCGTTGTATGGAGATGAATTTATCACTAAATGTGTTTGTGACGTGACCAATAATAAGTGCATGCATGGTCTGTGTGATATTTGCACTAATAAATTTGCTGCCTGCTACATTGATGATCTATCGCCAGCGACTACCAGTAAACCTTTCGTCTGGTGGGAATGGAAGAAAACCCTCCACGAGAACGGGATTGCAACGGCAATGCGACTGAGTCAGCGGCGAGGGACTGTTGCAGATGGAATAGAGACCCTTGAAGCGATGTTACCGAAGTTTTTGGCTCATCATTTCATCAAGCGGAACCAGAGTGACTATTATGAAACAACTAAGGCGGCTACAAAGGGCGAATCATCGGAAGATGCATTAATGCAACTCGACTTTGCTGAGAATTTCACCTGTAAATATCAGGATGAGGTGCAATCGGCTCACTGGAATGCACAACAGGTAGGCATATTTACGAGCGTTGTGTTTGTAAAGGGAACTGCTCACAATACGGTTGTAGTATCTGACTCACGTGAACACGAAAAGAAGACTGTGTCTGCGTGTGTTGTGAAGATCTTGGAACATTTAACGTTAGATGGACTTAAGACGTTGCACATATGGAGCGATGGACCTAGTTCACAGTTTAAGAATAAGTATATAATGTCGCTTGTCGGATGTGTGTTACCACACCTGTTTCCTACGCTCACTATTACATGGGATTATTTTGCAACATCGCATGGGAAGGGGCCCTGTGATGCAGTTGGAGGTCGAGCAAAGGGAATGGTTCAGCGCGTGATTAACTCTCGGCGAATGATTGTCCAAGATGCTGAGTCATTTGCCACTGCTCTGCGCAGTGTTGACAAGAACACCAATGTGATTGTAATCACAGAGGCAGAGATTGCTGATTGGTGTTCGGAAAACACAGCTGAGTTGTGGCAGCGAGTCGATGCAGTTCCCAATTGTCTCTCAATCCATCATGTTGAACCGCTTTTAAACAATGAAGCGATTAGCATCCGCCGCTATGGCAATGATACTACCACCAAGATCCACAGTTTCAGTAACATTCTTCCAAATGCAAAGGGGCCCACCATACTCCACCCTGAAGAATCTGCCACAACTGTGGGGCTTAGTGAATTCAAAGAGGGTGATTATGTTGTCGTCAAGCACGGCGATTACAAACCAGGTAAAATCGTCCAGATCTTAGGGGAATCTGCCAACGTCCTTGCAATGCAAAAGAGCGTTGGATATAGCTGGAAGTGGCCCGATACTGCAACAAGTATATCCTGTAAACGGGGAGATATCGTCGTCGCCATTAAGGAACCAGCTGCTGTTAATAGTCGGGGAATGTATCGAATCCCTGAACTGGACTACTACTATGGCTTCTAGTTTTCTAGTAAATTAACTTGGTTCTACTGTAGGCCTACTGTATAATGTTGACTATAATATATCTGTCTGTCTCTATTTTGGATTTTCACCTTTTGTAGTAAATGAATTCAGTTCAACTACCTATTGACTATTTGCCCCATGTCTCACTGACTATACTTTCCAGAAGAAATTCCGTAACGTTCAGCTTTGAAATTCCGTAACGACAAGAAAATTTAGATTTGATAGCCTAAATGAATTTCGTTGTGTAGTTTGTTGTGGATCTAATACATGCCACTTCATATCTAACCCACCCAAAGCTCATTAATTCAGAACAACCTCATAATTCGCAGAAATGTTTATCACAAAATTTTCAAAAATATGCTTGTCTTTTTCGTGAAATTCCGTAACGATGTTTAGACGCGACATGCTGCATGATTCACCAGTCTAAGAATTTAAAATTAACATTCAACAGTGTTGGCCATATGTCGCACTACGTTTACGTCATAATAGCTTGCATTGGCAATTGCAAACCAAGCTGCTATTTTGACCCAAAGTTTAGAAAACACGTGCGATTTGAAATTCCGTAACGATGGAATTCATGTACTATAGCTTTAATTTCAATTTGTCCCAAATAGGTTGTTTTTGTCCCATAGAGGCTGTTTGTGTCCTGTATAGGGTGTGAATTGCTTATAATGATTTCAAAAATATTTTCTAAATGTAATGGAATACTCAAAAGAATATAGAATCCACTATCATAGCTTTAATTTGTATTTGTCCCAAATAGGTTGTTTATGTCCCATATAGGGTGTGTGTGTCCCAAATTGCGTATGACTTTCTCAAAATGATTTTACATAGTTTATAAAGGAAAAAATATTTTTTTTATTATTCAATTATATTTATAAACTATTACACTAACACCCTATTTGGGATAAAAACAACCTATTTGGGACAAATTTAAATTAAAGCTATGATAGTGAATTATATTTTTCTCTGAGTATTCCATTATATTTATGAACTATGTTAAATTATTTTGAGAAAGCCACACGCTATTTGGGACACAAACACCCTATATGGGACACAAACACCCTATATGGGACATAAACAACCTATTTGGGACAAATTTAAATTAAAGCTAGGATAGTGAATTCTATATTCTTTTGAGTATTCCATGAGATTTAGAAACTATTTAAAATCATTTTGAGAAAGTCACACGCTATTTGGGACACAAACACCCTATATGGGACACAAACACCCTTTATGGGACATATACAACCTATTTGGGACAAATTTAAATTAAAGCTAGGATAGTGAATTCTATATTCTTTTGAGTATTTCCATTACATTTTGAAACTATATGAAATCATTATAAGCACTTCACACCCTATACGGGACACAAACACCCTATATGGGACACAAACAACCTATTTGGGACAAATTTAAATTAAAGCTATGATAGTGGATTCTATTTTCTTTTGAGTATTTCCATTATATTTATAAACTATGTAAAATAATTTTGAGAAAGTCATACGCTATTTGGCACACAAACACCCTATATGGGACAAAAACAACCTATTTGGGACAAATTTAAATTAAAGCTATGATAGTAAATTATATTTTCTTTTGAGTATTCCATTATATTTATAAACTATGTAAAATAATTTTGAGAAAGTCACACGCTATTTGGGACACAAACACCCTATATGGGACACAAACACCCTATATGGGACACAAACACCCTATATGGGACATATACAACCTATTTGGGACAAATTTAAATTAAAGCTAGGATAGTGAATTCTATATTCTTTTGAGTATTCCATTACATTTCGAAACTATTTGAAATCATTATAAGCACTTCACACCCTATACGGGACACAAAAACCCTATATGGGACACAAACAACCTATTTGGGACAAATTTAAATTAAAGCTATGATAGTGGATTCTATTTTCTTTTGAGTATTTCCATTACATTTCGAAACTATTTGAAATCATTATAAGCACTTCACACCCTATACGGGACACAAACACCCTATATGGGACACAAGCAACCTATTTGGGACAAATTTAAATTAAAGCTATGATAGTGGATTCTATTTTCTTTTGAGTATTTCCATTATATTTATAAACTATGTAAAATAATTTTGAGAAAGTCATACGCTATTTGGCACACAAACACCCTATATGGGACAAAAACAACCTATTTGGGACAAATTTAAATTAAAGCTATGATAGTAAATTATATTTTCTTTTGAGTATTCCATTATATTTATAAACTATGTAAAATAATTTTGAGAAAGTCATACGCTATTTGGCACACAAACACCCTATATGGGACAAAAACAACCTATTTGGGACAAATTTAAATTAAAGCTATGATAGTAAATTATATTTTCTTTTGAGTATTCCATTATATTTATAAACTATGTAATATCATTTTGAGAAAGTCACACGCTATTTGGGACACAAACACCCTATATGGGACAAAAACACCCTATATGGGACACAAACAACCTATTTGGGACAAATTTAAATTAAAGCTATGATAGTGGATTCTATTTTCTTTTTGAGTATTTCCATTATAGTTATAAACTATGTAAAATCATTTTGAGAAAGTCATACGCTATTTGGCACAAAAACACCCTATATGGGACAAAAACAACCTATTTGGGACAAATTTAAATTAAAGCTATGACATTGAATTATATTTTCTTTTGAGTATTCCATTATATTTATTAACTATGTAAAATCATTTTGAGAAAGTCACACGCTATTTGGGACACAAACACCTTATATGGGACACAAACACCCTATATGGGACATAAACAACCTATTTGGGACAAATTTAAATTAAAGCTATGATAGTGAATTCTATATTCTTTTGAGTATTCCATTACATTTAGAAAATATTCGAAATCATTATACGCAATTCACACCCTATACGGGACACAAACACCCTATTTGGGACAAAAACAACCTATTTGGGACAAATTGAAATTAAAGCTATGGTATTAAATTATATATTCTTTTGAGTATTCCATGAGATTTAGAAATTATTTAAAATCATTTTGAGAAAGTGACACGCTATTTGGGACACAAACACCCTATATGGGACACAAACACCCTATATGGGACACAAACAACCTATTTGGGACAAATTTAAATGAAAGCTATGATAGTGAATTCTATATTCTTTTGAGTATTCCATTACATTTCGAAACTATTTGAAATCATTATAAGTACTTCACACCCTATACGTTACACAAACACCCTATATGGGACACAAACAACCTATTTGAGTCAAATTTAAGACTTATTAAGGACTATTTGGGATGAAGTTAAGTCTGGGGGAGGAGGTTGCGATATCACTAATTTGATTGTCATTTAATTATTATTATACGAATGTATTTAGATTTATTATATGTGAATAAATTGCACCACATGAATAAATTGCACAATGAATATAAATTGCACAATGAATAAATTGCATAACATGAATAAATTGCACAATATGAATAAATTGCACAACATGAAATGAAATAATGTGACTATGGTGACACTATAGCCTATAATGCATCACAGTCTTACAGGCCATTTGCAAGGCACCCACAGTATATCTTTGACCATAACTAGGGAACATGTATTCCAAATGCAATTATTTAGAATGGGAATTTCCACTGTACATATACCTCAACCAGCTCTTGTCCCAAATACGTTGCTCTGTCCAGTATAGGTTGTTATAATGAGCCCTGGATTCGTAGCTGACACTTGGATTATATATCAGTGGAATTTTCCATTAACCTTTACATTATATAGCCAATAAGGGAGATGCCTAACTTTAGGAATGTTGGTATTGGTCCGATGACGAGGAGTTGGCTCATATGATGATTTGATTGGATGCCCCTATATTGGACAGGTTGGAAATCATTATACAACGTATTTGGGACAGGTAGGAATAATAGAAAGCCCCATAGAAGTGAAGGGAAACACCCTATTCTGGACAATGATGTAGACACTACTCAAAAAAATACCATATTGTTCATTTTATCTAACCCCTACAGCCATACTTTTAGTAAGGTTATTTCATGTTCTGTATTACGATTACAAAATGGCGGCCTATACGCTATACCATTATAAACTAATATATCGCCACTACGTTTCAATGGTATTTCTTTGTTCCCTGTTGCATATTAAGGTATTTTCAGTTGTTTCACTTTTTTGTTTTTTTAGTTGTTTTTCAATTTCTGTCGGTTCACTCCGTTGTTGTTGGTATTGTTGTTGTTGTTGTTGTTGTTAATTTCCAGTTTGGTTTTGGTTTTATGGCTTCGTAGATCATACGGCGTGGGGTGGATCGCTTGGTAGAGAGCGGGGGACTTGGAATCTCTAGGCACCGAGTTCAATCCAGCGTTTTTGTGAATTTTTTTGTTAGTAAGATTGGTAGTAAGCCATTCAAGGAGACAGTTCATGCGTTAGTAGACGCGGACCTTCTGACCTTTGCGCGATTTCACGCTTGTTTTCTTGTTTTTACTATTTTATTGTAGCTTTTTACTATATAAATTTGCATACCAAAAATAACTACCGACTACCGGTACATTTTGTATAGGCCTACTGCTGTACTGTTAGTCAGTTAGTAGCCCTTTCCCTATAGCAGTATAGTAAATGGTGAATCATTAACTATTTCTGTATTATATTATATGGTGCGTCCATCCCACCTAATAAATAATTACATTTAAATATTAGCGGTCTGCCGGTGGCTCTATGTATGTATATCGGTACCGGTACTCTAACCAAATTACCTAATGAGTGATTGTTAGCAGTGACTGACTGTAATAATGAAAGAAGGCAGGAATGTACTTAAGTTAACTGAGTTAATACAGGAATGAAATAGAATAGATATGTATGAAGCGCCGTTTACGCCAAAACTATCTGAATAAATATTATACTCAAGATGTGTCAATAAAAAATATTATACTTAAGATGTATCTAAATTCTCGGCCGAGATTCTCGGCCGAGTTTTTCTCGGCCGAGATCTCGGCCGAGTTTTCTCTGCCGAGTTTTTCTTTTCTCGGCCGAGACTATTCTCGGCCGAGATCTCGGCCGAGTTTTTCTCGGCCGAGATCTCGGCCGAGTTTTCTCTGCCGAGTTTTTCTCGGCCGAGTTATTCTCGGCCGAGTTTTTCTCGGCCGAGATCTCGGCCGAGTTTTCTCTGCCGAGTTTTTCTCGGCCGAGATCTCGGCCGAGATTCTCGGCCGAGTTTTTCTCGGCCGAGAATTTATAATCTTAAAAGTTGTAACAGCGGGAAATATTGCTCAATATATGTCGTATAGCTTTATCAAGGTTGACATTATCTATATCAGAGTATTTATTATTATTCAGTCCATATTGTTTACAACGCCTTGAAATAGTTCGTTCGCTAACATCCAAAATGCGTGCCGTAAATACTGTAATTATTGCAAATACAATGCCATTTTAAATTTCCCGCCGTTTCATATTTTAATACTTTCTCGGCCGAGAAAAACTCGGCCGAGAAAAACTCGGCCGAGAAAAACTCGGCCGAGAATCTCGGCCGAGAAAACTCGGCAGAGAAAACTCGGCCGAGATCTCGGCCGAGAAAAACTCGGCCGAGAATCTCGGCCGAGAATTTAGATACATCTTAAGTATAATATTTTTTATTGACACATCTTGAGTATAATATTTATTCAGATAGTTTTGGCGTAAACGGCGCTTCATAGATATGATATTGTATTATTTTATTAATTATATTATTGGTTATACATATACATATCGGCCGTTTTGTACTCTATTTACCTTACCGGTACATCTTAATCTTTATTTCAAAATAAATAGGCCTAATAAATATAGTACGTAATAATAAAAATCATTTTTTATCCTATCCGTTACCGAGACAGAGGGTGGAACTGGACGCAAAACCCGCCTTAAGGCCTTGGCGAATAAATATCACGCCTCAATGTTAAATTCTCAATTTAGGGAAAGGAGCAGGTTACAGTGGCACGTTATTTTAACCAAAACAATAAACTAAATACAATAGAACAGGTTACAGTTTTATTTTTGAGAGTAATCATCTGTTATTAGCGTCCAATGAATTTTTTTAATTAATCCTGCCACAGCAACCTGCTCCTTTCCCTCTCTTAATAATTATCATTGTTAATTCGCCGGGCCGTGCTTGAAATTCGCCAAGATAGGTTTTGCGACTAGGCCTAACCCCCCCCCCCCCCCCCCCCCCTCCATTATGCCTCTTGTGAAACGTATTGACCCCTCTGTGTGTGTACACATTGGGTGCTTGATGATTTAGTGCATTTAATGCTGGCTAAGATTAGCAAGCACTCAATAACAACCAATCAAACAGACAGACCAAACAATAACAGCCCCATACCAACTGAAAGCATTTATAAAACAGGCAATATTATGGATGTTCAGAAAATGGGTGCTTGCTCTCATGTGGCCTAACCTGCTAACCGTATAATATCACTGATAACTTAATTGCTTTTGTCACTCGTAAATAAATTAATATGAGAATAGCGGTTGAGGGTTGTGCTCACGGTGAGTTGGACGCCATCTACGGAACGTTAGCGGCTATAGAACGCGAGCAGGAGATAGTAATCGATCTGTTGCTATGCTGCGGCGACTTCCAATCGGTCCGGAACCCAGAAGACCTGGCCTGTATGGCGGTCCCCATCCAACACAAACACATGTGCTCCTTCTACAAGTACTACAGCGGGGAGAAGACGGCCCCTTATCTCACTATATTTATAGGCGGCAACCACGAAGCCTCCAGCTATCTGTGCGAACTCCCATACGGCGGCTGGGTCGCCCCTAACATCTATTACCTCGGGTGGGCCGGGGTCCTCAACTACCGAGGCCTGCGGATCGGCGGCGTTTCCGGGATATATAAATCGCACGACTACCGGAAGGGACACTTCGAGTTCCCTCCGTTCTCGAGGAACTCAGTTCGTTCCGTTTACCACCAACGGGCCCTCGATATCTACAGAATGAAACAACTATCTCCCTCCTCCCTGGACATCATGCTCTCCCATGATTGGCCGGTTAGTATCTGCCGTCATGGCGACACGGAGCAGCTGCTCCGTAGGAAGCCGTTTTTTCCGTAACGACGTCGACCGCAACCAACTCGGGAGTCCTCCGTTGGACGAGCTCCTCCGTTCGGCTCGACCTCGGTACTGGTTCGCCGGCCATCTCCACTGTAAGTACTCAGCCGTGTTCCCCCACCCAGACGGGTCGGTCACGCGGTTCCTCGCCCTAGATAAGTGCCTCCCTCGTCGCGACTTCCTCCAGGTTCTAGACCTCCCGGTTGCCTCGGCGACCGGCGTTCTGGAATACGACGCCGAGTGGCTCAGCGTGTTGCGTTTAACCAACGAGTTTCTCTCCATCGAGGAGCGACAGCCCAACCTGAACGCGCTGACGTCGCTAGGGGGCGCTGCGACCCACCGTCCGACCGCGGCGGACCGCGAGGAGACCTCCCGGTTGCTAGGCGACCGTCTCGTCGTCCCGGTCGACTTCCTCCCCGGGCCGCCGGCCTTCGATCCCGTCCGACAAGGGAAGTCCTTCCGGAAGGCGACCCAGCCGCCGGGTCCCTGGGTCAACCCGCAGACCCACCGGCTGTGCGCCGCGCTGGGTGTGGCGGACCCGGTGGCGCTTTACCTCGCCACCGCCGCCACCGTCGCCACACCCAGCCGCCCCGCCCGTCTCCCGGACGACCTCGACGCCACAGTGGCGCCCGACACCCCTCAGCCGCCCGACACCCCTCAGCCGCCGGATATCCGCTTCTCGGATTCCTCCAACGATGACGTCATAGTGAACCGGAAGCAGCGCCTCGAGCGGCTGAAGTCGCGGTTCCAGGCGAAGCGGCGTTACTTCGCGGCGGTCAGCCAATCCGGTAGCGAGTTGGGGGACGTTGAGTCGGATGGATCCGTTACCGGGACAACCTCCCTTACTAACGGTATCCCTCCTTCTCCCTTTAAACTCCCACTTCCGGTGAGGAATCCCATTGATGATTTATCTTCCTGCGATGACACTTCCATCGCCTCGACGCTTGAGGCACTTCCGGAGGACTCCACTGTGACCGGGACTCTTCCGGAGGACTCCACTGTGACCGGGACTCTTCCGGAGGACTCCACTATGACCGGGACTCTTCCGGAGGACTCCACTGTGACCGGGACTCTTCCGGAGGACTCCACTGTGACCGGGACTCTTCCGGAGGACTCCACTGTGACCGGGACTCTTCCGGAGGACTCCACTGTGACCGGGACTCTTCCGGAGGACTCCACTGTGACCGGGACTCTCCCGGAGGACTCCACTGTGACCGGGACTCTTCCGGAGGACTCCCGTACCACTGCAGCTCCTCTGGGAGTCTGCCCCCCGACGCCTCCCACGGATGGTTCCAGTAAACGATCCTCCCACTCCTCCGACTCTTCCGAACTTCCCTCGGTATTTAAGCGCCGGAATCGCTCCATTTACTCCGCCGACGAATCGGAATAAAATCTCCGATATATTTACCGCGGATTATTCGCTATCTACTTTATTTTACATGTCGTTTTTTTTTTCTCGCGCCATTTAGTTCTCTCGGGTTTTGTTATTAAAATAACCTAATGATAATTATAATTAATAAACATAATATAAAATAATTATTTCCTTTACTTGCGGAAGATTAATGTACTGTAATCATAAATCAATTCACAATTCCTGTAAAATATGTTAAACTTGTAAATTTCCGAGTTTGTAAATATAAATTCGGCTGTCCGGTCCGGAACTCTCGATGAGTTTTACATCGACTTTTACCCAAATCGAAATTCCTCGTTATTCCCATTGGAAATCTTGACATCCCGAGCCATACGTTTAGCGGAATCTATCTGCACCAAAATTGACAAGAAAACAGTGAAAATTGACCGCCTTTTTCGAGAAAATAAGATATTTTAGAACATATTCAAACATTTTCGCTATTTCTGATAATAATGGCTTCAGATAGTTGGCAGTGGGTGCTACATCCCCCCCCCCCCCCCCCCCTCCCACCCATTAACCCCCAGTACTTACAGCTGACATCCGGGTAACTCCACCTGCTGGCTCCAGAAGACGAGGAAATCCTGCCAAGTACCTAACTGATCTAGACTTTGCTGATGACTTAGGAGTGCTCTCAGAATCATTAGAGGGAGCCCAACGGCTCCTCAGCTCATTAGAACATGCTGCTTCTAGTGTTGGTCTTTTTATTAACTCCAAAAAGACCAAAATTTTGACAGTTAACTTTAAAAGTCCTCAGCAAGTCTCTGATCGGATGAGCATAAGCTCAAAAGATGGTATGCTTGAGCATGAGCATCGTATGGACGACTTCTGTGATCCGGAAGTCAGGTTACGAACTGCGAATACGTACGGGATAGGCGGGCTTTCCTGGATTTGGGGGGTCGTTCTCTACCTACTTACTTAAGATTCGAAAGAATTTTAATAAGTAAAAATTATTAATTATGGCCTAGATCGTGGGACCCACGTCTAGATCGTTCAGAAACAGATCGCCACTATGCGCGACATGTAAGATGTAGTTACTGTATTCACTGTAGTTATTAAAAGTGAGAGGATAAACTGTTACAATTTTGTTGAGGGATAAAGTCGAAAGTAAATTTTAATTAAAGCGATTCCAGAAAGTATGTTTTTAGTTTTTTTACAAATGAAATTTTTAAAGTAAAGTTTTTAATTTGTGTTGGTAATTTATTCCAGACAGCAGGACCTCGAAAACTCATGGATTGCTGTGAATAGTCTAGTCGTACTGTATCTATGTAGTAGTCACCGCGAGCCACTGAGCGTGTATTATATTTATGTATAATTGTGGGTTTCCTTAATAAGTTATGTTGTGTTTCATTTGCTATTATTATTAATATTGTACATAAAGATGCCCACTTGGAGTTTATATAGCAAGTCTACTGTAGAGGAGAATAGATAGGGAGAGCTGAAGATCTATAGTGACTAAAGGTAGGGCACCTAACTATCGTAAACTAACTATACGTAAATTCCTAAGAATTTAGTACTATTTGTAAGTGTTATATTTTGGTTGTTAATTTTTAATCTGGGTATGTCCTGGGGATTTTTTATTACGTTGGAAAATACAGTGGTTTCAGTTATAACACAGTGGTTTCAGTTATAATACAGTGGTTTCAGTTTTTTTTTTATTTAGTTATAGACGATTTTCAATCAGCAACGTTATTTAATTCAGAATTAATATTATTAGTTAGATGAGTTGTATTGTTGTACAACAATAGTAGGGGTGGCATTAGGTAGATCATTAATATAAATGAGTAAAAGTACGGGAGAGAGTACTCCTCCTTGTGGGAGCCCACAGAGGAGGGGGAGTAGAGAGGAGCAGTGGGAGAGGAGGGGGAGTAGAGAGGAGCAGTGGGAGAGGAGGGGGAGTAGAGAGGAGCAGTGGGATTCTACGGATACTTACTGTAGTCTGGATGATAGACAGCTAGTAATTAGTTTTAGACGGAGCCAGCGTACACCATAGCATTCTAGTTTATAGTTTTAGACGGAGCCCGCGTACATCCTAGCGTTCTAGTTTATAGTTTTAGACGGAGCCCGCGTACACCATAGCATTCTAGTTTGGCTGTCAATATCATAAATCATCACTCAATCCCGCTTTGGCTCAAGCTAGTTTGGCTACGGAGAGAAACAGAGCTCCGGGACATAAGTATACCAATTATACTCAGAACACAGGAGTAATACCAGATTTCAGAGGTGATCATCAGTATGATTTTCCATACCCGAAGTGCACATACGATGTTAGTGGAAATTGGTCTTCTCCAATATACTACTCACAGCACTCTGGTCAAAGTCAGAATATAGGAGACAGGGACTTCAGATCATATAAAAGAAGTCCCTACCCCATCCATCCACAAAGACAGCAGCGCTTTTAAATCGTCAAATGCTTCAAACACACCACCTCCAGTTTTCAACAATGATGAAACCAACAAGAGAAACTGTATGGGACTAAAACTGTTAACGTTAAATTGTGAAGGCTACATCAGGAATAAAAATTATGTGGTAGAGCTACTAGACAACATAGCCTGATATAGTATGTCTCCAAGAGCATTGGCTTGGTCCAAGACAGGCTGAGGTCTGTCTAATGCGTAATAAAGTACACTTGGCATACTCCTGTGCAGCTCTGACACTGACAGTTTCAGATGGAATGCTCACACCCAAACCCCGGGTAAGAGGAGAGGGGGGAACTGTGTTATTGGTTAAAAATGAACTAGTACCATTCTGCGCCTCACTGACAACAAACTCTGACAGAGTGTGTGGGATAACCATTAGATCACTATATGATCAGAGCTTAGCAATAATTAACACTTATATGCCAGCCAATTGTAATAGAGAAAACGATACGCATGACTATTTGCGAGAGACCAACAACCTCAATGTCCTGATCACCGAGTGTATTAATTCTAATCTAACACCCATTGTAATGGGTGATATAAATGGAACTATTCAACGTGATAACACCATACAACCTAGAGGAGCCTCGCACTACTCTGCTTTTGGCAAGATGTTTTATGACAACATAATCGAGCCTAATGAATTCATTGCTGCAGATATGACAACAAAATCGTCTGGAATGCTGTTTACGTATTCAGCCAAGTATAATGGGGTTGACCACGCGAGATCTAGCTATATAGATCATATATTTATCCCTCAACAGTGGTTTGATTATCTAATAAAATCTACAGTTGGTGAACCTGATAATAATAATGTTTCGAAACATCTACCAGTGTATGCAGTTCTACGACTAGTAAAGGCAGAGAACACCGTACCACTTAACTTCCGTAAGAAAAAACAAGATAACATTAGATGGAACTTCAAAAAGGCCACAACTGAAAATTTGGCAACCTACAAAGAAAACATAGAAAGTAATCTTACTAAACCAACATTAACCGAAACATCTGTTGATGGCAGAGCCAAGCATCTTATTAGAACCATATCGAATGCGGCACGTTCCTTTTGTGACGGGATCCACGGAGGATCCCGGTTTATCCGGTTTTCAATCTACGCGTCCCCGCCGTGTGTGAAAGGTAAAAGAGTTTATTGATCGTCGTATATAGTTCGGGTATAATAGTATAAGATGGAATATAAATGACACGGAATATAGGATATAATGCTGATAGTAAACGGAAGA
The DNA here is from genome assembly GCA_032718475.1 of Nemertoderma westbladi. Classification (NCBI taxonomy): domain Eukaryota; kingdom Metazoa; phylum Xenacoelomorpha; order Nemertodermatida; family Nemertodermatidae; genus Nemertoderma; species Nemertoderma westbladi. Next base: position 29,937 of record JAUCBJ010006145.1, on the reverse strand, counting down.
CGGGTGACGGTAATTAAAATCCCGGTACTTCCCTAGCTAAACTAACCTAACTATGCACTGACTAAATGACACACTGACTAAATGATTTGCTATACTGATAATATATATTGCACGGTTGGCCGTGTTACATTACTCAACCGATGCCTTCCCCCCATTGGCTAATAACCCTGTTGTCGCCCTTTGCCTCCCCTGGAGGGTTTCCCTTCGCCCCTGTTGCTCTCTCTCTCTCTCAGGGGTGTAACCCCTGACCCTCATTGTGTGTGTGTGTGCTTTCTCCTTCCCACTTTGTTGGGGTGACACGAGGTTGATTGCTCACCCTCGTGTTCCCCAATATTGCTTAACGGCTCACTTTATGGGGTGGTTAGCGGAATTGAATAAGCTAACACTCCCCCCCATGCTATCTTCCCGGTGAGAAGATAGCATCCACCTCTAGTGCGCTACAATTCCGCTGGATCCCGATCTAGTATCGGGTGTGGGGTGGAACTATTTTCTTTCGGAGCCAGCTTTCCAGGCCGCTCCCTATGGGTATGATAATGCTACCCCATTTGCCTGGCGTCCCGTGTCGGGCCGATCGTGCGCTCCTCCCACACGACTTTTGTTTCCCCAACACTTTCGCCACTCCAACTCTACTCTGTTCTCACCCTGACCCTCCTCTACTTGTCCTCACTTCGGCTCGAACTCTCGGGCTTCCCTGCCCCTCACTCAGCCTCTTTATTCCTCCCCCCCCCCACACTTGAATTGCACTCGCACTCTCTCTATGCTCCGCACTCTCTCCACACTACAACTCAACCTCTATCCTGACCACTCACTCCCGACGAGTTTCACCCCCCCCCCCTTTTTGTGCCGTTGCACTCAAGAAGCGTGATGTCGTCCAATGTTTCGTCCGTGGTAGTATTATAGTCCATTGGTCCCCAGTCCCAGTAGCTAATTGAGAAAGGTTATATGACTATAGTACTTACTTCGAATATATATATTTCGTTACTAGATTACTGATTGCTACGTACGTACATACAAATTGCACTTATTCGATTATTTTACATTACTTGAATTTGTATTTAAGAGTTCGCACGTCTCGCGTGGTGCCTTCCAGGCATGTTACACCGAAGTCTCAGTTCGTTCCACCAGCCTTTGGGAACCACCTCAAGTCTTTCCCTTTGTCGTCCTCCTCCCTGGGTCGTTTCCTGGTCACTGCCGCTCCTCTGGTCTTGTCTGCTTTCTGGCTTCGGACTCTCGCCGCCACCTCCTTACTGATCCCGGTCGTTGACTCCTTGGGTGCCGGTGTTATTAGCTCCCGGTATCGCTTCGCGGGTGGCCCCTCCGAGTGGCCCTGTTGTCTCCCCCTGGTGGTGTCCCATAAGATCATCTTCATTGCCCGCGGCACATGCTCCGCCAAGAAATCCCTAAACTCCCCTCTGCCCTGTGGCGTCCACCTATCCAAATACCTCTGCGTATTTATCACTCCGGCATATGATGCCGCCGCCGCCACTTCCTGGTAGGTAAACGGAAGTCTCCGTTTGATAATCTCCATGTGAGCCTCCTGATTGATGTTAAAGAAGCCCCACCGGAACTCCTGGGCCTTCATACGTTGCCGAGTCATCGCCCCGACATCGGCCCACTCCTCGAAGATCCTAAACTTCTCTTCGTCGTCCATCCAGTCGCACTGGTGTCCGTAATGTCCCCGAAAGTTACATTTCGAACATCGGTTATGCAACCGTGGACACGCCCCCATCCTGTGGCTCGACTCGCGGCAATAGAGACAACTAGTCCCTTTCTGGAACCGGTACAAACAGCTCCTTTCCTGGTGGGTCTGTCTCCCACAGTAGTCGCAGCCGAGTACCAATGTCTCCCGCCCCACGTCGTCTTTCGTCCCAAGCGATCTCCGCGGTCTGTGGAGTCGCTGGTAAGCGAACTTTCGGACTTTAGTGTCCCTGTCTACGTCGATCTCCTCGCCCCTCTCGGGCATCGTCTCCCCGAATACTACCCGTGGTGCCGTCCCCGGTTGCTCGCCCAACCTGATAGTGCTCCCCGCGAAATCTATCGCCGGCTCCTCGTGCACCCAGGCCCGCTTGTCGGGTCTATCCCAGAAGGCCCTCGCCCCACTGGCCGTCACCACCCTCCCGCCAACCCAGTCCGTGTCCGAGTGGCCGATCCTCCCGATGGGCGGCATCTCTCCGAATTCGTCGTCGTCTTCGTCCTCCTCTGGCAGTGGCTCCAACCCCGGTATCCTGGTGGACCCACTATGTCCCTTCCCGCCTTGGCTCTCGCCCGTAGCTCTCCATCCCTCTAGCTCCCCTAGCTTCCTTAGCGGCTGGTCGCTCTCGGCGCCCGCTGGTATGGGCGTCGCTTGCAATCCCGACGTCGACTGTTTCGGTGATCCCACCGTCCATCCCAGTTCTCGCCCTAGAGACTCCCCCAAACTCCCTGACGAAGTCCAATGAAGTTCGTCTAAGCCCGCCTGTTCCTCGAAGCCGTAGCTCTGTGCCCTAGCTTCCTCCTCCCTTTCCTCTGCTTCTCTCCTCTCCCGTCTAGCGACTTCTTCCAGTCGCTTCGCCTCTCGTCTATCCGTCTCTAGCTGCTCCCATCTCTGATACGGCGTATCTATCTCCCCGTCTACCAGATGTCGGCTGTTGTAGTACACCGACTCGCCCTTCAGCCCCGGGTGGTCTACCAGACCCACGAAAGCCGTCTTAAAGGCTCTTCTGTAGTTTAGGGGTGATCCCGATAATAGGAATGCCGCTGGTTCCCTCTCGATAACCACGGTCATGAATAGGTTAAGCAAACCTATCATTATCCAGTCCTCCTGCAGGATATATTGCTTCTGATATACCTTTATCGCTCCTCTTCGGAATTGATACACCTCTTGTTTTCCCGGCCTCGCTCCCCACTTCAGCGAGTTCGCTAATTCTGCTCCGTACTCTTCTCTGAACTTCCCCCAGTCCATTGGTTTGTGACATACGAGCCCCAATAGCTGGCCCATCGCCACCGCTCCGCAATGGCCTGTGTTCTCAACTAGTCCCAACCCGTCTGGTGCTGTCATAGCCATGAAGACCGTCTGCATATCCAGGAGGTTGGGGGTGTCCGGACCGATGATTCTCTCCGCGTCGTCGCGAATCGCCGATCCCACTTTCGTTGTCGACTTCTCTCTCACTAGGACTTGCACTGCCCTCGGCAGCCGGTCTAACTTCGGCCCATCCTTCTTCCCATACGTTCCCAGGTCAAATAGGAAAATATCCCCATTTGACGCGGCCAAATGTAGGAGTATGGTTCTGGCCGATCCCGCCGATCCTCTCCTTGAACTCTCCTCGTCTTCCACGGTCCCTTCGTCGTCTAGGATCATGTATCCTCCCCTGTTGACGGACTCTATGAACCTCTTCCAATCTTTCCTCGGTGACTCTCTCGCATACTTCGGAATCCTGAACTTCGCCTCATCTCCTTTCACCACGTAGTGGAAATGCTCGAAGATCGCGTTGTCCAGCGACGGCGTCCCATAGGTCCCGACCAGCCGCTGTTCGTGCACCTCCCTGAAGTGGTCCTGTAGCGCTCGTGCTGCGTGACCCTTTTCTAACCGCTCGTAGTATCCCCTCGTCCTCTCTTCCGGATGCCTCTTGGTGAAATCCACCAGTATCTCCTTTCCTCCTAGCTCCGCCTTTCTCTTTCGCACAAGTTTGCTTGCCATCTCAAACTCTGCCCGATCGCTCACCCTTTGGGTGGTGCCTTACCAAGGCGCTATAGGATGAGTGATAGGTTTAGATGGTTTATCTCAGTTCGATGGCCTATCTCTCTCTGAACTTCTGAGTTATCGCCTATTCTTTACACTACTTAATTATGAAGCTACTAAATGTATCCTAAATCGCAATTTTGTCCGTTGCTTTAATTATATTCCAGAATTCCTTTTCTACTGTTACCATAATTTGCTAATTTTCAGCCCTATTCTTATTTTATTTTAATTTAATTTTAATTCTACTGTCCTACTACTTACTATTGCCTATGGATTATTCTATTTCATAATCCACATTCTGGCCTACTCTGTGGGCCTGTGCAGTACAACAGTATGCGTCGCGTGGCCACACGATTTATCCAGCTGTACTCACATGCCCCCCTCTCGCTACTCACTACTGACTAATATCTATACTATAAATACCCTTCTACCTCTATCTCTTACTAACCGGTACTACGTACCCTCTAACTCCACTAACTAACGGTACTACGTACCCTCTTACTACTCTAACTCCACTGACTAACGGTACTACGTACCCTCTTACTACTCTAACTCCACTAACTAACGGTACTACGTACCCTCTTACTAACCTCTAACTCCACTAACTAACTAACGGTACTACGTACCCTCTTACTACTCTAACTCCACTAACTAACTAACGGTACTACGTACCCTCTTACTACTCTAACTCCACTAACTAACTAACGGTACTACGTACCCTCTTACTAACTCCTCTAACACTCCTAACTAACTAACTAATGGTACTACGTACCCTCTTACTAACTCCTCTAACACTCCTAACTAACTAACGGTACTACGTACCCTCTTACTAACCTCTCTAACACTCCTAACTAACGGTACTACGTACCCTCTTACTAACTCCTCTAACACTCCTAACTAACTAACGGTACTACGTACCCTCTTACTAACTCCTCTAACACTCCTAACTAACTAACGGTACTACGTACCCTCTTACTAACCTCTCTAACACTCGTAACTAACGGTACTATGTACCCTCTTACTAACTCCTCTAACACTCTTACTATCTAACTTCTATCTGCCAACTACTAGGATCGGCATGCTGCATTGCAGCTGCACTTTTAAGAATGCTGTGCCGGCTTGTCAACAAAATTGCACCGCCACAACTCCCTATCACCCATGACATTTGCTAGATCATCCGCATCTTCAAGGCCAGTGTCCTTTAAGATGCGTCTCAAGAAAGTCATGGGCTGTCCACCATGCTTATTCACTCCATGAGGCTGCCAAAGTACAAGATTATGCACTGGCTGGTCCTCACGGCGAAAGCAATGTCCTGCAAAGCGGAGGCGATTTTGTTCTAGTGTCAAGCTTGGGGGAACCAATGAGACACCTCCAATGTTATATAGTGTCTGGTTGGAGATGTGTGCATTGTACTTGACACAATGTACCCGGCGTAGCATTCTTGTGAATGTGCCATCCAGAGATTTGGTGTCCTCAGCAGTTAGAGCCCAGCATGGACTCCCGTAGAGGAGTACTGGAACTACTGCTGCTCTAAATAATCGGACCTTAAGTTTCCGATTAATTCTAGGTGACTTCCAAATCCTGGAAAGCCTATTCAAGGCTGCCCATGCCTTTCCCTTACGTATTCGAAGGTCCTCACCTGACTTCCGGATCCATGATCCCAGGTAACAGAAGTCGTCCACATGCTCAAGCATACCATCCTTTGAGCTTATGCTCATCCGATCAGAGACTTGCTGAGGACTTTCAAAGTTAACTGTCAGAATTTTGGTCTTTCTGGAGTTAATGAAAAGACCAACACTAGAAGCAGCATGTTCTAATGAGCTGAGGAGCCGCTGGGCTCCCTCTAATGATTCTGAGAGTACTCCTAAGTCATCAGCAAAGTCTAGATCAGTTAGGTACTTGGCAGGATTTCCTCGACTTCTGGAGCCAGTAGGTGGAGTTATCATCACCCCATCATCATTATGATGATCTAAGGACATGCGTAGAACATAGTCAACCACAATAATGAACAAGAATGGTGCAAGTGTGTCTCCTTGGAGGACGCCCCATAACACTTCAAATGGTTCTGTGTCACCGTCAACAGTAGACACAAATTCTGATTGCTGCAATAATTTCATCAGGAATCCCATATAATGAAAGTATGCTGAACATACGTGAGCGAGAGACTGAATCAAAGGCCTTGAAGAAGTCAACAAAGATAACAGCCAGATGCCTGTCTTTCTTTTTTGATAACTCTTCAATTATCCTTCTAAGTGCCAAAATGGGCTCCATGGTCCCACGACCTTTACGGAACCCATTCTGATTTCCACGGAGCAGTCTCTCAATGGGATCCCTGATGCGATTTAATAGAATTCTATTGTATAGTTTTGCAGCAATCGAGATCAATGAGATTCCCCGAAAAGAACCATAGAGTGTTAGGTTGCCCTTCTTGGGAACTGGCACCAACTTATTTGTTTTCATTTCTTGTGGGACTCTTGTTGTACGGTACATGTCTACTATGATGGGATAGATGAGCTTTAAACACTCAGGTATTTTAAAGACCTCAGGGGGAACACCATCTACTCCACTGGCACGATTGGTCTTAATGCTCTTTGCAGCAGCCTTCACTTCTGCAAAGGAGATATCGCCAATGGGAATATCTGGGAGTACAGACTCAGACACTTTTACTTCTATAAAGTTATCAGGCAATACCCTGTCATTATGGAGGAGCTTTTCAAAGTGGGCTTTCCAACCATTGCGGCGATCGGCTGGTGATTCAGCCTTAACCTTGGTGGTTGGTTGGCTTTTCCGCCCAGTAAGCAGATTGATCGATTTCCATGCCTGGGATGATTGCCTGCTGTCGTCAGCATCATTGATGGCATCAACCTGTTGGTTTATTAGCTCCTGTAGATTAACAGAGTACTGCCTGTTCAGGGACCTAGATGCAGCTTTAACTGCATTCTTGGCCGTTGTAGTCTGTTTGAGTCGGGACTCTTTCTGCGCCTTATGAAGGTCATTTCGGCACTTCTGAATTTTGTTGTCAGTCCAGGGGGCCCTTTTCCTGTTTCGAGGGTATACAGGAACTGTTTCTGCAGCTGCTAACTTAACTGCTTCTGTAAAGGCAGTATAGCCCTCACAGTGATCTGCCGCCTCAGAGGCAAGAGCCTCATACCTGTTGCTCAGCTGTAGTGTGAAGCTGGATCTCACACTTGGCTGTTGCAACAGAGAGGACCAGTCATGCCGTGGCAAGGCAGATTTCGTTGTTCTGCTAGCACGCAGACTAAGTCTTACCTTGGCTACAATAAGGCGGTGATCACTGGAGAAGGGTCGAAGTGTAAATGCATTACAGTCTTGTATAGAGCTCCTGTATTTCCTACGAAACAGAATATGGTCTATCTGGGACTTGTGACCACTGGGTCCACTATGAGTCCATAGCTTTCCAGTTCGCTTCTTGAACTGGGTTCCAGCCGAAAACAATCCATTTTCAGAGATAAAATCCTGAAGATGGACAGAATTTCGGTTAACACTATTGCTATAGACCCAGGGCGATGTAGGTGATTGATGCAGACTTGCATTAAAGTCTCCCAGGAATGTTAAGAATGCATGCTGATCCACTCCATCAGTTGCTGCTTGTAGATTGTGGTAGAAATTTTCCACCTCCTCTACAGGGGCAACACTAGTTGGAGAGTAGCACACAATCAGAACCACCTTAGGAAACTTCTTAGCCAGTCTTCCAGAACATGAGAAGTGGCAACGGATGATGCGGTTAGAGATTTGGTCTATTTTGTCCAATGCTGCATGTGCAGTTGGATTCATCAATAGACCAATTCCACCATTGCCACTATCATCTGCTGACGCGAGGGCGAGTCGCCAACCGCCCCCCATGTCCTTAATCAGAACCTCATCAGTCTGTCCAGTCTGCATTCGGTGCTCTTGAACACCCACTGCGCTAAGAGAAAGCTTATCTGCCAAGGCAGTCAGCTCACCTTGTCGCATTGGGGACCCGAGTGCCTATCTCGATTCTATCTGCCTACTTACTGCGTACCTAGTTATTATTATTTATATTTATTTTTTATTTTATTTTTATGTGTGGGAAGGGCGTCTCGCCCTTAATCCCACCCCCCCTCAGTCCAAAACTTGGACGACTAAACTCCTCTCTTACTCGACACTAAGGTGCTCCCTCTAGAAGACAGCACTTCCCTACAGCCCTTCTGTAGGTATTCCTGTCTTTGGCACCTATCTTGCCACCTATCCGCACTTCTACCGATCGGACTCTTCCATCCTCATCGGAGTAAGTGCCTACAACTCTCGCCAACCGCCACTGGTTGTTGATGATGGTATCATCCGTGACGATCACGAGATCACCCTCTTTCAGCTCTCTGTTCGTCTTCCTCCACTTACTTCTTCTGTGAAGCATGGGTAGGTATTCCTCAACCCATCTCCTCCAATACTCCACTTGTTGCGCAGCCACATCGGTAGTGCCTGCGCTATCGTGGTGATGTTGTTGGACGCGTTGAGTTCGTATGGCGCGTCTAGCGTCTTTAGCACGATTAGCGCCTTCTCGACTTTGTTAGTGAATGTCTTTATACTAACGGGGTTATCCTGTAGGCCACCCGATGTTATGCCCCTCAGGGTTTGCCAGATGATCTTGGCCGGGTGCCCATATTCCCTGTCCAGTGCCCGCCATGCCGTCGTGAAACCGCCCTCTATGCCCTGGTATTGCCTCACGATGTCGTATGCTGGGCCTCCTGTATATACTTGCAGATATTTTAGGCACTCCGCCTGCGTCAAGTTCTTTGTTAGTATTTCGTTACTATACATGCGCCGAAACTGCAGATATTCTTCCGGCCTACTCCCATCGAATTTAAACGGTTCCACGGGTGGTAACTCGATCCTAGTTTTTAACGCATCGATCAACGTGGCCATCCCCATCGCCTGCGCTTCCAATGGGTTCGATGGATGTCGTATAGTTTCTCCTGTTGGGTGTGATCCGTCCGTCCTATTTTCTACCTTCCTCTGGCTTGGGTATATCATTGGGGGTAGCGGCCCCCTCCATATTTCTGTGTCGCATGATCTATTTTCATCCAAGGGTCTCGTTGTTCTTGCTCCTATCGGGGTATATTGTTGATATTGTGATGGGGGAATGTCACCCTGCCCCCCCCCCCCCCACCGGTATGTTTGGTACTGGGGTTGATGTTAATATGTTGGGGCCCATGCACCTATCCGCAATAATTCCCCCCTCCCCTGGGTATATGTTATGTCCTTGCATGCTGTAGTCATACTGCTGTGCTGGTACCGGTATAGGCCTATCAGCTTCTGGCCTACCTGCCGGTATGTACTCCGCGACTTCCGGGTTTAATCCCGTCCTCCGCGCTGTCCTATCGCCTACATTATTCCTGCCAGCATGGCCTATAGTATGTGCAGTAAGGCCTACAGTATGTCCCACAGTCTGTATGTGCCGCTCGGGATCGAAGTTTAATCTTCTCGAATAGTCCTCCCCGCGGCTACCGTATTCTCGATCGGTAGCTATATCCCGCCGGGAAGTTTCTCTTCGACCGCCTCCACTGCTCTCGTCCTCATGCCGGTACATCGCATACCCCTCTATCGGCGCGTAGTGCGCCTCGTCAGGTCGCACCTCTCCGGGGCGACGGCAATCTCCCGAAGTTCGACCCCACCGACTCTCCGTTCCCATCTCGACTATCGACGGCTTGCTATCCGTCCTCGCTCTCCTATTGTTTGCGGCGATACTTCTCCTACGATCTTCTCCTCTTCTCTTTCCAGTGCAGTATTCCCGCTCGTGAGATCTCTCGTCCATCTCCCGGCTAAACTCCACTGTTCTTCTTCCCTCTTCTGATCGGGCTCGACGCTTCGCCTGCCCTCTCGCGACGTCAACCTGTCTCTCTCTGCTCGATCGCACGCCGCTGGGGATACTCGCAATCCCCCTATTACTCTCCGTCGCCGGGTGTTGCGGTTTACCTAGCTCGGCCCGCGCATTATCCGCCGACGCCTGTGGGACACTCTCTGCCCCCCCCCCGCCCTCTCGCTGCTAATCTGTCGTGGTGGGGCACCCATAGCCCCCCACCCGCCGCATCTAACTTCACCATCTCCTACCATACTTCTGCGTCCCTCCTGTCGGACTTTCTCCACCCCCCTTTTCTCGCCACTAATCTTCCGCGGTGGGGCGCCCGTAGCCCCCCCCCCACTCGCCACATCTCACTTCACTATCTCTTACTTTGTCTCTACACCCCTCTCTAGCCTCTCTCTCTACTACTGCGTGGCCTACCAGGCCCACCTCGGGTTGGCTCAACCCCGCTACCTCCTGCCTACCAACTACGTGGCCTACCAGGCCGCCGTCGGGTTGGCTTAGCCCCGCCACTTCCTGCCTACTAACTACGTGGCCTACCAGGCCCCCATCTGCCGGGTTGTGTATATCCGACACGTTCACATTAATAGCACCACTGTGATTGTCGCCTGTTAAACCAATTTGGTCCTCTAGTTCACCTAAATTATTTTGTGCACCAAAATTAGAGACAGAATTATTTTGTTCGTTCGAGATAAGATTGTTTGAATTATTTTGCGTGACTACATTATTTGAATTATTTTGCAAATTCGGATTTGGATCATTATTTAAATTATTTGGATTAATTTGTAAATTCGAATTCGGATTATTATTTAAATTATTTGGGTTATTTGTATTTAAGTTTAAATTACTACTACAAGGTAAAATATTTCCTGGAATAAAGGTTTGGTTAGAATTATCCAATATGGTACTATTAATATTAACGTTATCTACTGTAGTATTATTATTACCCCCCCCCCCCCCCCCCCCCCGCCCGTACGGTCACACCAGTCTCGGGTTTGTCGTGCGGTTCCTGTAAGTAGGGTATTAATAAATGTTTCCTCGACCCTTGGTTCCTCGAAAGCAGTCGAGCCAGCGTCACTCTCTGACAACCCCATCTGCGCCAGTTTCAGTTTGTGCTTCTGTCTGGTTTGGTACTGAATAAGCCCCCTCAGACGGGTATTTAAACCCTCCCTCACACGCTTCTCCTCTGCCATTCTCTCCTTATTCTCCCGCGCGCTCTGGTCGGCCAATTCCTTCTCTCTCGCAACTCTCTCCATTCGTCTCGCCTCCCTCGCCACCTCACGCTCTTTACTTTCCGCCTCACGCTCCTTACGTTCGCCTCGCGCTCTTTACGTTCACTCTGCTCTCTCGCCTCACGCTCTTTACATTCACTCTGCTCTCTCGCCTCACGCTCCTCTTGTTCCTTCCTCCCTATTTCCTCGCACTCCCTAAAGCTTCTCGCGGCCTTCTCGGCCCTCTCTCCGGTCTCTCTAATCAGTTCCATTTCCTTCTCTAATAGCGCCCTCCCCTCCTCTAACTGTCTCTCTACTTCTCTCTGGTCTTGCGCCGCTAGATCGACTTGGTAAGCCAAATTTAATTCCATCACCCGTCTTTCTTTTGCGGAGGATGTAGCAGACTTATCGGTTGTGACGGATTCCCTCCGTCTTCCCGTCCTACTAACTTTCCCCCGCCTCCCGGAACTTCCTCCGACCGACGAGACCGAATCTTCGGGGTTAACCTCGGATTCACCCTCCTGCGGTCTCCTCCAACCCACTAATTTTACTCCCCGGGCATCGACTAAGTATGGCCCTATGTACACTACACTAGCCTGCATACCCATACACTCCCATAGATCAGACAGTTCGCTGGCAACCCCTTTCGCTCTGTCCTCGGCTAGTTCTCTCTGCCCAAAGCGCATTAGGTAGTTAAAATGTTCGTTCGACTCACCTAGTCGCCTTTTCAACTTCACCTGGTCTATCTTGGCCCCTCCTTTGGTCTCTTTAAGTAGTTTTCGGGTCGCGTTGTAGGCCCGCCGAAGTCGATCGCTGACCCCGACGTCCTCGTCGCCGACATCTCCTCTATCTCTCCGGGTCCGGCGTCGTACCGGCGGCCCCACCGTCGCCGTTCCGGTGGGCCGTCCGTCGCCCTCGGCCTGTGGCTGGCCGGCGACATCGGTACGTCGACCCTCGCTCCGCGTCGACTCATCTTTCTCTACTCCCTTCTCGTCTCCTCCTTCTCTCGACTCGCTCTCCGGTTGTAGACGGCCCCCCTCATCTTGGATTGCCGGATCGCCCGTTACCGATGGGTCCGGCGTCGCGGGTCTATACCGTCTGGTCGCGGCCTCGCGGATCGTTAGGTCTCCGTCCGGGGTCCGCGGCGGTGTTGTTTCTCCCGTTCGACTCATCTTACTGGTAGCTGGCAGTCAGTTTGGGCTGTTGGTCTTTAATTACTGTTTAACTAGGGCAGCAGTTTGGGTTTAATTACTGTGACGGGATCCACGGAGGATCCCGGTTTATCCGGTTTTCAATCTACGCGTCCCCGCCGTGTGTGAAAGGTAAAAGAGTTTATTGATCGTCGTATATAGTTCGGGTATAATAGTATAAGATGGAATATAAATGACACGGAATATAGGATATAATGCTGATAGTAAACGGAAGACGGGTGACGGTAATTAAAGTCCCGGTACTTCCCTAGCTAAACTAACCTAACTATGCACTGACTAAATGACACACTGACTAAATGATTTGCTGTACTGATAATATATATTGCACGGTTGGCCGTGTTACATTACTCAACCGATGCCTTCCCCCCATTGGCTAATAACCCTGTTGTCGCCCTTTGCCTCCCCTGGAGGGTTTCCCTTCGCCCCTGTTGCTCTTCTCTCTCTCAGGGGTGTAACCCCTGACCCTCATTGTGTGTGTGTGTGTGCTTTCTCCTTCCCACTTTGTTGGGGTGACACGAGGTTGATTGCTCACCCTCGTGTTCCCCAATATTGCTTAACGGCTCACTTTATGGGGTGGTTAGCGGAATTGAATAAGCTAACACCTTTATTCCAATGTCGTATGTAAATTACCGGCCATACTCAAACAACGAATCATACGAGGACCATGTACAAGCTCTAGTAAACTCAAACCGAAATAACTCCAAATCTTTTTGGCGAAAAATAAAAACAAAAAAGCATCATGTTTTCACTGATAAGCAACTAATACAGGTTCATCCACGTGTGACTGATCAATTTAAATGTGATCAGTCCGATCAAGGTAGTAAAAAACAGGAGAATATTGTCATAGACCAGTCTGAAGCAGCCACGGTAAAACTTAAGGGGGAAACCGTTATAGACAAAATGATAGAGCAATCTGATGCAGATAATAGAGATGAATTAGGTACCGTGACCGTGAAACCAAAAGAAATCTCCCAACTAATTAACAAACTTAATCGCGGCAAATCAAATGACTTCTACCAACTCAATACAGAAAGCCTAGTATACGGACGCTCACCAGGATTATGTAGCTACATTGCAGATCTTTTTACAGATATCCAAAACAGTGGCACCTGTCCTGAAATTTTCTCCGTTAGTACCATCTCTCCCATTCCAAAAGGACAAAGAGTCGGTACAATCCCACGAGACGTTAATTTTCGATTCATTTCCATTGCTCTAAGCATAGCAAAACTCTGGGAACTGTCTCTGCTGGAAGAACTCTCTAAACTACCAACGAATAACTTGCAACTTGGTTATAAAGCGGGTTCAGGGTCTGACATCGCACACCAGGTTGTCAACAGTATCATTAACAAATTTACTAAGAAAAGATCGCACATGTATGCAATGTGTGTGGATTTAACATCGGCGTTTGATACGGTCTGTCACAGTAAGTTATTTGCTAAACTAAGGAGGACTGACGTCCAACCTCGAGTTATTGATGCCCTGGAATCCTTTTACAAGAACTCAACTTCCCACATCGCTGCAAATGGGCACTTCATCCACAAACCAATACAAATACAAAGAGGTGTGCGTCAAGGTGGCATCCTATCACCCATATTGTTTAACTTCTATCTAACCGAACTCATACATGACTTGGAAACAAGTGGTTTGGGTGCACATATAGGACAGCAATCATTTTGTGTCGTCAATTACGCAGATGATATTATAATTTTGTCAACCCTGAAGACTGACTTAGCAAAACTTCTAAAAACCTCATCTGATTACTTCAAGAATCACAACTTAGAGCTTAACATTGTAAAATGTCATTACCTGTCAATCGATGTTAAAGGGAATCCATCAATAGATGACACCATCATGCTGGAGGGAAATAAATTGCGCGCAGTGAAATCATGTAAATATATGGGTATACCAATTCCAGCTGGCTGTAAATCAATCTACAACTTCAACAATAGCAAAATCTGGAGTAATATGTCTCAAATGGAGCGGTCAGGACTCACATTAACCGACGTCCCACTGAGTATAGTAACTCGTATATGGAAAGCCATCTGCATACCGAGTATAGCTTATGGCTCCTCAAGTCTCACCTCTGAAGGGATAAACAGTCTAGGCAAAGGTATGCGTAAGGCGATGCGCAAAGTGATACACTTAAATAACCGTGTCTCCAATAACGTACTATATTCATTGTTCGATATTAATATAGATGCGTGTCTGCGGCTACAGCAGTTCAATTTTATATTCAGATTGTTTAACACAGGCAATCCGAAACTAAACTGGTTGTTTGGAAATATTTTGTGTGACCACTGTACGGGAAACAGAGTTGATATTTTCTCATCATATCAGATATCATCGTTTTTGTACGACCTACCATCTTTGCTATCAATTGCAATATCTTCCTATTCCACCAAACTTTGTTCTAGAACTGTGTATAACGCTACAAAACAGTGTATGTCAAATAGAGACGTTTTTATATCTATTTATATACAAGCGCTATTAAATAATTTTTCCTATGATGCGTGCTATCGCCTGTCGGTTATTAAGGACTATTTAAACTATTTTACATATAATATAATATAACTTTATTATAACGTGAGTTAAAATTTTTTTTTTTAATACCCATATTTTAAGGATATATTATCGGTTATTAAGGACTATTTAGAATACTATTTTACATATAATAATAACTAATTACTTACTCCTACAAAATATTTTTAATACACATTATTTTGCGGAGATATAATATATTTTTAATACATAATTATCTTTTTACTAAGGGGCAGCTCTTAACCCCAAATTTATGCTAAATAAAACATAAAGTTATTGATGAACTGTGTATAACGCTACAAAACAGTGTATGTCAAATAGAGACGTTTTTATATCTATTTATATACAAGCGCTATTAAATAATTTTTCCTATGATGCGTGCTATCGCCTGTCGGTTATTAAGGACTATTTAAAACTATTTTACATATAATATAATATAACTTTATTATAACGTGAGTTAAATTATTTTTAATACCCATATTTTAAGGATATATTATCGGTTATTAAGGACTATTTAGAATACTATTTTACATATAATAATAACTAATTACTTACTCCTACAAAATATTTTTAATACACATTATTTTACGGAGATATAATATATTTTTAATACATAATTATCTTTTTACTAAGGGGCAGCTCTTAACCCCAAATTTATGCTAAATAAATGATAAAGTTATTGATGGTTGTTATTCTGTATATTGTTATAGTTAATGTGAGTTAATTATTCAAACATTGATTAAATATAGCGCCGGGGCCATCCCGGATTTTCAAAAAAAAAAAAAAAAAATACTGGCGTACGTACAAGAGCTCATGTTAATAATACTGGCGTACGTACAAGAGCTCATATTAATAATACTGGCGTACGTACAAGAGCTCATGTTAATAATACTGGCGTACGTACAAGAGCTCATATTAATAATACTGGCGTACGTACAAGAGCTCAAATTAATAATACTGGCGTACGTACAAGAGCTCATATTAATAATACTGGCGTACGTACAAGAGCTCATATTAATAATACTGACGTACGTACAAGAGCTCATGTTAATAATACTGGCGTACGTACAAGAGCTCATGTTATTAATACTGGCGTACATACAAGAGCTCAAATTAATAATACTGGCATACGTACAAGAGCTCATGTTAATAATACTGGCGTACGTACAAGAGCACGTATTAATAATACTGGTGTACGTACAAGAGCTCATGTTAATAATACTGGCGTACGTACAAGAGCTCATATTAATAATACTGGCGTACGTACAAGAGCTCAAATTAATAATACTGGCGTACGTACAAGAGCTCATATTAATAATACTGGCGTACGTACAAGAGCTCATATTAATAATACTGGTGTACGTACAAGAGCTCAAATTAATAATACTGGCGTACGTACAAGAGCTCATGTTAATAATACTGGCGTACGTACAAGAGCTAATGTTAATAATACTGGCGTACGTACAAGAGCTCATGTTATTAATACTGGCGTACATACAAGAGCTCAAATTAATAATACTGGCATACGTACAAGAGCTCATGTTAATAATACTGGCGTACGTACAAGAGCTCATGTTATTAATACTGGCGTACATACAAGAGCTCAAATTAATAATACTGGCATACGTACAAGAGCTCATGTTAATAATACTGGCGTACGTACAAGAGCTCATGTTATTAATACTGGCGTACATACAAGAGCTCAAATTAATAATACTGGCATACGTACAAGAGCTCATGTTAATAATACTGGCGTACGTACAAGAGCTCATGTTATTAATACTGGCGTACATACAAGAGCTCAAATTAATAATACTGGCGTAAGTACAAGAGCTCATATTAATAATACTGGCGTACGTACAAGAGCTCGTATTAATAATACTGGCGTACGTACAAGAGCTCATGTTAATAATACTGGCGTACGTACAAGAGCTCATATTAATAATACTGGCGTACGTACAAGACCTCATGTTAATAATACTGGCGTACGTACAAGAGCTCATGTTAATAATACTGGCGTACGTACAAGAGCTCATATAAATAATACTGGCATACGTACAAGAGCTCATGTTAATAATACTGGCGTACGTATAAGAGCTCATATTAATAATACTGGCGTACGTACAAGAGCTCATGTTAATAATACTGGCGTACGTACAAGAGCTCATGTTAATAATACTGGCGTACGTACAAGAGCTCATATTAATAATACTGGCGTACATACAAGAGCTCATGTTAATAATACTGGCGTATGTACAAGAGCTCAAATTAATAATACTGGCGTACGTACAAGAGCTCATGTTAATAATACTGGCGTACGTACAAGAGCTCATGTTAATAATACTGGCGTACGTACAAGAGCTCGTATTAATAATACTGGTGTACGTACAAGAGCTCAAATTAATAATACTAGCGTACGTACAAGAGCTCATGTTAATAATACTGGCGTACGTACAAGAGCTCATGTTAATAATACTGGCGTACGTACAAGAGCTCATGTTAATAATACTGGCGTACGTACAAGAGCTCGTATTAATAATACTGGTGTACGTACAAGAGCTCAAATTAATAATACTGGCGTACGTACAAGAGCTCATGTTAATAATACTGGCGTACGTACAAGAGCTCATGTTAATAATACTGGCGTACGTACAAGAGCTCATATTAATAATACTGGCGTACGTACAATAGCTCATGTTAATAATACTGGCGTACGTACAAGAGCTCATGTTAATAATACGGTTTATACCCAATAAACGTCTCATTCATCTTATATTATACCTGATTACATTTACATAACAGAGGACTACACAATACACACCGTCACACCGAAAGAAGTCCTTCTTCAGCAGAGACTTCTTTCGGAAACATACGCAAACCCTAAGTTTTGTGTACACAATAACCCTAATGGCAGAACGGTATAATGTTGTTCTATTAGTTTTAGAGTTCCTGTTCTGTATGGAATTTATAATATTTTATTTATGTTTTTGTCGATTAACAAGTTAACTAAATGGTTCTGTTGTAGATTCCTGGGGTGGTTCAGACGATTTTATTTCTCTTTGGGTGGTCTAACGCGATAGCCAATCCCGTAATCTACGGAATACTGAGTGGGATCAGAAGAAGAGCAACACCCAACCGCAGAGGGGTTGGGGGTGGAGGACGAACGGGGAACGCAGCCAATAGGAAGGGAGTAAGTAGGGGTGTACGAGTATGTAGCCAATAGGAAAGGAGTATGTAGGGGGTGTGTATGCAGCCAATAGGAAGGGAGTAAGTAGGGGGTGTGTATGCAGCCAATAGGAAGGGAGTAAGTAGGGGGTGTGTATGCAGCCAATAGGAAGGGAGTAAGTATGGGGTGTGTATGCAGCCAATAGGAAGGGAGTAAGTAGGGGGTGTGTATGCAGCCAATAGGAAGGGAGTAAGTATGGGGTGTGTATGCAGCCAATAGGAAGGGAGTAAGTAGGGGGTGTGTATGCAGCCAATAGGAAGGGAGTAAGTAGGGGGTGTGTATGCAGCCAATAGGAAGGGAGTAAGTATGGGGTGTGTATGCAGCCAATAGGAAGGGAGTAAGTAGGGGGCCTTCTCGTCTCCTCCTTCTCTCGACTCGCTCTCTGGTTGTAGACGGCCCCCCTCATCTTGGATTGCCGGATCGCCCGTTACCGATGGGTCCGGCGTCGCGGGTCTATACCGTCTGGTCGCGGCCTCGCGGATCGTTAGATCGCCGTCCGGGGTCCGCGGCGGTGTCGTTTCTCCTGTTCGACTCATCTATGGTATCTGGCAGTCAGTTTGGGCTGTTTAACTAGGGCAGCAGTTTGGATTTAATTACTGCGACGGGATCCACGGAGGATCCCGGTTTATCCGGTTTTCAATCTACGCGTCCCCGCCGTGTGTGAAAGGTAAAAGAGTTTATTGATCGTCGTATATAGTTCGGGTATAATAGTATAAGATGGA
Source organism: Nemertoderma westbladi (assembly GCA_032718475.1). Classification (NCBI taxonomy): domain Eukaryota; kingdom Metazoa; phylum Xenacoelomorpha; order Nemertodermatida; family Nemertodermatidae; genus Nemertoderma; species Nemertoderma westbladi. The sequence continues at coordinate 11,469 of JAUCBJ010006145.1, read as the reverse complement.
ATATAAATGACACGGAATATAGGATATAATGCTGATAGTAAACGGAAGACGGGTGACGGTAATTAAAGTCCCGGTACTTCCCTAGCTAAACTAACCTAACTATGCACTGACTAAATGACACACTGACTAAATGATTTGCTATACTGATAATATATATTGCACGGTTGGCCGTGTTACATTACTCAACCGATGCCTTCCCCCCATTGGCTAATAACCCTGTTGTCGCCCTTTGCCTCCCCTGGAGGGTTTCCCTTCGCCCCTGTTGCTCTCTCTCTCAGGGGTGTAACCCCTGACCCTCATTGTGTGTGTGTGTGCTTTCTCCTTCCCACTTTGTTGGGGTGACACGAGGTTGATTGCTCACCCTCGTGTTCCCCAATATTGCTTAACGGCTCACTTTATGGGGTGGTTAGCGGAATTGAATAAGCTAACACCTTTATTCCAATGTCGTATGTAAATTACCGGCCATACTCAAACAACGAATCATACGAGGACCATGTACAAGCTCTAGTAAACTCAAACCGAAATAACTCCAAATCTTTTTGGCGAAAAATAAAAACAAAAAAGCATCATGTTTTCACTGATAAGCAACTAATACAGGTTCATCCACGTGTGACTGATCAATTTAAATGTGATCAGTCCGATCAAGGTAGTAAAAAACAGGAGAATATTGTCATAGACCAGTCTGAAGCAGCCACGGTAAAACTTAAGGGGGAAACCGTTATAGACAAAATGATAGAGCAATCTGATGCAGATGATAGAGATGAATTAGGTACCGTGACCGTGAAACCAAAAGAAATCTCCCAACTAATTAACAAACTTAATCGCGGCAAATCAAATGACTTCTACCAACTCAATACAGAAAGCCTAGTATACGGACGCTCACCAGGATTATGTAGCTACATTGCAGATCTTTTTACAGATATCCAAAACAGTGGCACCTGTCCTGAAATTTTCTCCGTTAGTACCATCTCTCCCATTCCAAAAGGACAAAGAGTCGGTACAATCCCACGAGACGTTAATTTTCGATTCATTTCCATTGCTCTAAGCATAGCAAAACTCTGGGAACTGTCTCTGCTGGAAGAACTCTCTAAACTACCAACGAATAACTTGCAACTTGGTTATAAAGCGGGTTCAGGGTCTGACATCGCACACCAGGTTGTCAACAGTATCATTAACAAATTTACTAAGAAAAGATCGCACATGTATGCAATGTGTGTGGATTTAACATCGGCGTTTGATACGGTCTGTCACAGTAAGTTATTTGCTAAACTAAGGAGGACTGACGTCCAACCTCGAGTTATTGATGCCCTGGAATCCTTTTACAAGAACTCAACTTCCCACATCGCTGCAAATGGGCACTTCATCCACAAACCAATACAAATACAAAGAGGTGTGCGTCAAGGTGGCATCCTATCACCCATATTGTTTAACTTCTATCTAACCGAACTCATACATGACTTGGAAACAAGTGGTTTGGGTGCACATATAGGACAGCAATCATTTTGTGTCGTCAATTACGCAGATGATATTATAATTTTGTCAACCCTGAAGACTGACTTAGCAAAACTTCTAAAAACCTCATCTGATTACTTCAAGAATCACAACTTAGAGCTTAACATTGTAAAATGTCATTACCTGTCAATCGATGTTAAAGGGAATCCATCAATAGATGACACCATCATGCTGGAGGGAAATAAATTGCGCGCAGTGAAATCATGTAAATATATGGGTATACCAATTCCAGCTGGCTGTAAATCAATCTACAACTTCAACAATAGCAAAATCTGGAGTAATATGTCTCAAATGGAGCGGTCAGGACTCACATTAACCGACGTCCCACTGAGTATAGTATCTCGTATATGGAAAGCCATCTGCATACCGAGTATAGCTTATGGCTCCTCAAGTCTCACCTCTGAAGGGATAAACAGTCTAGGCAAAGGTATGCGTAAGGCGATGCGCAAAGTGATACACTTAAATAACCGTGTCTCCAATAACGTACTATATTCATTGTTCGATATTAATATAGATGCGTGTCTGCGGCTACAGCAGTTCAATTTTATATTCAGATTGTTTAACACAGGCAATCCGAAACTAAACTGGTTGTTTGGAAATATTTTGTGTGACCACTGTACGGGAAACAGAGTTGATATTTTCTCATCATATCAGATATCATCGTTTTTGTACAACCTACCATCTTTGCTATCAATTGCAATATCTTCTTATTCCACCAAACTTTGTTCTAGAACTGTGTATAACGCTACAAAACAGTGTATGTCAAATAGAGACGTTTTTATATCTATTTATATACAAGCGCTATTAAATAATTTTTCCTATGATGCGTGCTATCGCCTGTCGGTTATTAAGGACTATTTAATACTATTTTACATATAATATAATATAACTTTATTATAACGTGAGTTAAAATTTTTTTTTTTAATACCCATATTTTAAGGATATATTATCGGTTATTAAGGACTATTTAGAATACTATTTTACATATAATAATAACTAATTACTTACTCCTACAAAATATTTTTAATACACATTATTTTACGGAGATATAATATATTTTTAATACTGTACATAATTATCTTTTTACTAAGGGGCAGCTCTTAACCCCAAATTTATGCTAAATAAATGATAAAGTTATTGATGGTTGTTATTCTGTATATTGTTATAGTTAATGTGAGTTAATTATTCAAACATTGATTAAATATAGCGCCGGGGCCATCCCGGATTTTCAAAAAAAAAAAAAAAAAAAACTGGCGTACGTACAAGAGCTCATGTTAATAATACTGGCGTACGTACAAGAGCTCATATTAATAATACTGGCGTACGTACAAGAGCTCATGTTAATAATACTGGCGTACGTACAAGAGCTCATATTAATAATACTGGCGTACGTACAAGAGCTCAAATTAATAATACTGGCGTACGTACAAGAGCTCATATTAATAATACTGGCGTAGGTACAAGAGCTCATATTAATAATACTGGCGTACGTACAAGAGCTCATGTTAATAATACTGGCGTACGTACAAGAGCTCATGTTAATAATACTGGCGTACGTACAAGAGCTCATATTAATAATACTGGCGTACGTACAAGAGCTCAAATTAATAATACTGGCGTACGTACAAGAGCTCATGTTAATAATACTGGCGTACGTACAAGAGCTCATATTAATAATACTGGCGTACGTACAAGAGCTCATGTTAATAATACTGGCGTACGTACAAGAGCTCATATTAATAATACTGGCGTACGTACAAGAGCTCAAATTAATAATACTGGCGTACGTACAAGAGCTCATGTTAATAATACTGGCGTACGTACAAGAGCTCATATTAATAATACTGGCGTACGTACAAGAGCTCAAATTAATAATACTGGCGTACGTACAAGAGCTCATATTAATAATACTGGCGTACGTACAAGAGCTCATGTTAATAATACTGGCTTACGTACAAGAGCTCAAATTAATAATACTGGCGTACGTACAAGAGCTCATATTAATAATACTGGCGTACGTACAAGAGCTCATATTAATAATACTGGTGTACGTACAAGAGCTCAAATTAATAATACTGGCGTACGTACAAGAGCTCATGTTAATAATACTGGCGTACGTACAAGAGCTAATGTTAATAATACTGGCGTACGTACAAGAGCTCATGTTATTAATACTGGCGTACATACAAGAGCTCAAATTTATATTACTGGCATACGTACAAGAGCTCATGTTAATAATACTGGCGTACGTACAAGAGCACGTATTAATAATACTGGTGTACGTACAAGAGCTCATGTTAATAATACTGGCGTACGTACAAGAGCTCATATTAATAATACTGGCGTACGTACAAGAGCTCAAATTAATAATACTGGCGTACGTACAAGAGCTCATATTAATAATACTGGCGTACGTACAAGAGCTCATATTAATAATACTGGTGTACGTACAAGAGCTCAAATTAATAATACTGACGTACGTACAAGAGCTCATGTTAATAATACTGGCGTACGTACAAGAGCTAATGTTAATAATACTGGCGTACGTACAAGAGCTCATGTTATTAATACTGGCGTACATACAAGAGCTCAAATTAATAATACTGGCATACGTACAAGAGCTCATGTTAATAATATTGGCGTACGTACAAGAGCACGTATTAATAATACTGGTGTACATACAAGAGCTCAAATTAATAATACTGGCGTACGTACAAGAGCTCATGTTAATAATACTGGCGTACGTACAAGAGCTCATATTAATAATACTGGCGTACGTACAAGACCTCATGTTAATAATACTGGCGTACGTACAAGAGCTCATATAAATAATACTGGCGTACGTACAAGAGCTCATGTTAATAATACTGGCGTACGTATAAGAGCTCATATTAATAATACTGGCGTACGTACAAGAGCTCATGTTAATAATACTGGCGTACGTACAAGAGCTCATGTTAATAATACTGGCGTACGTACAAGAGCTCATATTAATAATACTGGCGTACATACAAGAGCTCATGTTAATAATACTGGCGTATGTACAAGAGCTCAAATTAATAATACTGGCGTACGTACAAGAGCTCATGTTAATAATACTGGCGTATGTACAAGAGCTCATGTTAATAATACTGGCGTACGTACAAGAGCTCGTATTAATAATACTGGTGTACGTACAAGAGCTCAAATTAAGAATACTAGCGTACGTACAAGAGCTCATGTTAATAATACTGGCGTACATACAAGAGCTCATGTTAATAATACTGGCGTACGTACAAGAGCTCATGTTAATAATACTGGCGTACGTACAAGAGCTCGTATTAATAATACTGGTGTACGTACAAGAGCTCAAATTAATAATACTGGCGTACGTACAAGAGCTCATGTTAATAATACTGGCGTACGTACAAGAGCTCATGTTAATAATACTGGCGTACGTACAAGAGCTCATATTAATAATACTGGCGTACGTACAAGAGCTCATGTTAATAATACTGGCGTACGTACAAGAGCTCATGTTAATAATACGGTTTATACCCAATAAACGTCTCATTCATCTTATATTATACCTGATTACATTTACATAACAGAGGACTACACAATACACACCGTCACACCGAAAGAAGTCCTTCTTCAGCAGAGACTTCTTTCGGAAACATACGCAAACCCTAAGTTTTGTGTACACAATAACCCTAATGGCAGAACGGTATAATGTTGTTCTATTAGTTTTAGAGTTCCTGTTCTGTATGGAATTTATAATATTTTATTTATGTTTTTGTCGATTAACAAGCTAACTAAATGGTTCTGTTGTAGATTCCTGGGGTGGTTCAGACGATTTTATTTCTCTTTGGGTGGTCTAACGCGATAGCCAATCCCGTAATCTACGGAATACTGAGTGGGATCAGAAGAAGAGCAACACCCAACCGCAGAGGGGTTGGGGGTGGAGGACGAACGGGGAACGCAGCCAATAGGAAGGGAGTAAGTAGCGGTGTACGAGTATGTAGCCAATAGGAAAGGAGTATGTAGGGGGTGTGTATGCAGGCAATAGGAAGGGAGTAAGTAGGGGGTGTGTATGCAGCCAATAGGAAGGGAGTAAGTAGGGGGTGTGTATGCAGCCAATAGGAAGGGAGTAAGTATGGGGTGTGTATGCAGCCAATAGGAAGGGAGTAAGTAGGGGGTGTGTATGCAGCCAATAGGAAGGGAGTAAGTATGGGGTGTGTATGCAGCCAATAGGAAGGGAGTAAGTAGGGGGTGTGTATGCAGCCAATAGGAAGGGAGTAAGTAGGGGGTGTGTATGCAGCCAATAGGAAGGGAGTAAGTATGGGGTGTGTATGCAGCCAATAGGAAGGGAGTAAGTAGGGTGTGTGTATGCAGCCAATAGGAAGGGAGTAAGTAGGGGGTGTGTATGCAGCCAATGGGAAGGCAGTGCGTATGCAGCAAATAGGAAGGGCGTACTACTAGGATCGGCATGCTGCATTGCAGCTGCATTTTTAAGAATGCTGTGCCGGCTTATCGACATAATTGCACCGCCACAACTCCCTATCACCCATGACATTTGCTAGATCATCCGCATCTTCAAGGCCAGTGTCCTTTAAGATGCGTCTCAAGAAAGTCATGGGCTGTCCACCATGCTTATTCACTCCATGAGGCTGCCAAAGTACAAGATTATGCACTGGCTGGTCCTCACGGCGAAAGCAATGTCCTGCAAAGCGGAGGCGATTTTGTTCTAGTGTCAAGCTTGGAGGAACCAATGAGACACCTCCAATGTTATATAGTGTCTGGTTGGAGATGTGTGCATTGTACTTGACACAATGAACCCGGCGTAGCATTCTTGTGAATGTGCCATCCAGAGATTTTGTTTCCTCAGCAGTTAGAGCCCAGCATGGACTCCCATAGAGGAGTACTGGAACTACTGCTGCTCTAAATAATCAATAAATAATAATAGGCATGTCCGGGACCTGCCCATGGTTGTAGGGATGATTTGATACGGTTAAATATAAGTTTTACCGCCATTATAGTGGATCTCTTCTTTCGAAAACCGTACTGCTGGTCGGGTAGTTTCCTTAGAGTCTCAGCCCATGTATATATAATCGTGTTGCTATAATGCTTGTGTAGATTTTGAGTAGACACGACAGTAGGGCGATCCCTCTATATGAGTTTGGAGACGATTTTCCACCCTTTCCTTTGTAAAGGGGGATAAGATATGACATGATCCACGCTGCTGGGCACACTGCCATGTTGAAGCAGAATGAGAATAGAGTCAGCAGATAAGGTAGTAAATGTCCAAAACCCAACTTCATCACTTCATTTGTTATGGAGTCTGGGCCTGCTGCCTTTCCGTTTTTCTGGCTGTTCACCGATTCAGTGATCTCTGTAGCACTAATTAATAGGGGCATCCAGAACTGGGCAATTGTTTTCCGGGAGGTCCGGCAGAGGTAGAGTTTTATCTCTCCCCAGAAGGGTTGAGAAATGCTCCGACCAAGTAACCTCCGGGACTTGTTGAGCACAAGTTTTCTCCTGGCGCCCATTCTTTAATATGTTCCAGAAATTGGCCACATCAGTCTCGCATTCCTCGATCAGTTTTAGTTCTCTTTGTGCCTCGTATAGCTTCTTCCTCTCGTTGATAACCTGCTTGTAACATCGTTGACTTTTAGCACACAGCTGTCGACTCTCAACGGTGGGGTCTTGTTTCATATCCAAGCAGGCGTTCTTCATTTCCTGTTTTGCCTTGTAACATAAACCGTCAAACCACATTTTTGCTTTTCGAGGTCTTCCAGGTTCGGCCGCATCTACGATTGCCATCGTAACGTAGTTACAGGCTTTATCCACGCCCTCTGCCAGTGCCTGGTCAAAGTTTTCTTGGTTTAGGTTTCTGTCCAGTTTCTCAGTATTAATTTTTCTAATAGGTTTCTTTCTACGAGCTCTTTCCTCCAGTGCGGATTCCAGTTCGATTACTATATTGATTCGTTGATGTTTTGTGAACATTGTAGGAATAACCTCCATTGAGCACACCTCTTGTATCTCCTTATCGGCAAACACTAAATCTATCACACTTTCCCCGTTCCAGCAATAATATGTTGGAGTTTCAGCGTCATTTAGACAATGTAGGTTTGCCCCTAGCAGGCCATAACTGAGCGGATCTCCTCGCGGGTCATTTCTGTCTAATCGGCAGTTTAAGTCCCCCGCCAATATAATTGGCTTGTTACTTTTCCTTCTTACGTCATTTATTGCCATAGTTAAGTCAAGAAGGATGTCTGAAACATCCGTTGCCGGCGGGTAGTACGCGACTAAAATTACCAGACCACTCGTTTGTTTGGCAATAATGTTGTCATTTTTGTATATATGTGAACCATGGCAAGGAAGTCTCGAGTTTATAGCCAAAGTCATTCCACCATATGGACGACCTCTATCACCCTTATCACAGTTGATGTTGATACAGTTATAATCAGGGATTGACACATTCTCTGACATAGTTTCCGTTAATAAAAGGATATCTGGCGATTCAAAGGTGTCGTCCATCGACGCTTCCATCGTGGACTTTATCCCCTCTACATTCCACAAGTTATCTTTAGTTTACCTTGTAAATTCCTGTTGGGTGCGTCATAATTTGTGTTAAATGGTAATATTGATAGGGCAGCCTGGTTCTCCATTGCAATAAAGCCAGAGCAATGTTTCTTGTGCCGAGCGAAACTTCCTGGGTAACGATAAGATTTGCGACAACCTGGACAAGTTAAAATATCCTTGGCATTGACCACGGGCACATTCGGGGCCGCGGCGGGAGCCACTGGCGCATTCGGGGCCGCGGCGGGGGCCACGGGTGCATTCGGGGCCGCGACGGGGGCCATGGGCGCATTCGGGGCCGTGGCGGGGGCCACGGGCGCATTCGGGGCCGCGGCGGGGGCCACGGGCGCATTCGGGGCCGCGTCGGGGGCCACGGGCGCATTCGGGGCCGCGGCGGGGGCCACGGGCGCATTCGGGGCCGCGGCGGGGGCCACGGGCGCATTCGGGGCCGCGGCGGGGGCCATGGGCGCATTCGGGGCCGCCGCGGGGGCCACGGGCGCATTCGGGGCCGCGGCGGGGGCCACGGGCGCATTCGGGGCCGCGGCGGGGGCCACGGGCGCATTCGGGGCCGCGGCGGGGGCCACGGGCGCATTTGGGGCTGCGGCGATGACCACGGGCGCATTCGGGGCCGCGGCGATGACCACGGGCGCATTCGGGGCCGCGGCGGGGGCCACGGGCGCATTCGGGGCCGCGGCGGGGGCCACGGAATATTAATTATGGGTAATGAAAAACAAGATGGAGAGTTTTAAACGCTCAGCTAAATAATAATTAATATTCTAGAATAAAGACAACAAAACATCAGAATTATAGCGATTTACTTCTCTAAATTTACACATTAGTATTTTGATAATATCTTTGAGAATATCTTTGCCACTTTTTGGTTAAATTTAAAACGGTTTTCAGATTCGGAATCTACAGACGAAGGCGCTTCGAATGATATCTAGATTACATTTTAAAGACGTAAAACAAAGTCTATAATTAATAATAAAATCATAATAAAATCATGAAATAATAATCAATGAAATAATAAACTCATGTCGTAAAATAAAGTATTAAGGGTTATGGTGTATTTGGAGATGTAGGTGGAGGTCTCTCGTGTATTTGGGGATGTAGATGGAGGTCTATCGTGTATTCGGAGATGTAGATGGAGGTCTCTCGTGTATTCGGAGATGTAGATGGAGGTCTATCGTGTATTCGGAGATGTAGATGGAGGTCTCTCGTGTATTCGGAGATGTAGATGGAGGTCTATCGTGTATTCGGAGATGTAGATGGAGGTCTATCGTGTATTCGGAGATGTAGATGGAGGTCTCTCGTGTATTCGGAGATGTAGATGGAGGTCTCTCGTGTATTCGGAGATGTAGATGGAGGTCTATCGTGTATTCGGAGATGTAGATGGAGGTCTATCGTGTATTCGGAGATGTAGATGGAGGTCTATCGTGTATTCGGAGATGTAGGTGGAGGTCTCTCGTGTATTCGGAGATGTAGATGGAGGTCTCTCGTGTATTCGGAGATGTAGATGGAGGTCTCTCGTGTATTCGGAGATGTAGATGGAGGTCTATCGTGTATTCGGAGATGTAGATGGAGGTCTCTCGTGTATTCGGAGATGTAGATGGAGGTCTCTCGTGTATTCGGAGATGTAGATGGAGGTCTCTCGTGTATTCGGAGATGTAGATGGAGGTCTCTCGTGTATTCGGAGATGTAGATGGAGGTCTATCGTGTATTCGGAGATGTAGATGGAGGTATCTCGTGTATTCGGAGATGTAGATGGAGGTCTATCGTGTATTCGGAGATGTAGATGGAGGTCTATCGTGTATTCGGAGATGTAGGTGGAGGTCTCTCGTGTATTCGGAGATGTAGATGGAGGTCTATCGTGTATTCGGAGATGTAGATGGAGGTCTCTCGTGTATTCGGAGATGTAGATGGAGGTCTATCGTGTATTCGGAGATGTAGATGGAGGTCTCTCGTGTATTCGGAGATGTAGATGGAGGTCTCTCGTGTATTCGGAGATGTAGATGGAGGTCTATCGTGTATTCGGAGATGTAGATGGAGGTCTCTCGTGTATTCGGAGATGTAGATGGAGGTCTCTCGTGTATTCGGAGATGTAGATGGAGGTCTCTCGTGTATTTGGAGATGTAGATGGAGGTCTCTCGTGTATTCGGGGATGTAGATGGAGGTCTCTCGTGTATTCGGAGATGTAGGTGGAGGTCTCTCGTGTATTCGGAGATGTAGATGGAGGTCTCTCGTGTATTCGGAGATGTAGATGGAGGTCTCTCGTGTATTCGGAGATGTAGATGGAGGTCTCTCGTGTATTCGGAGATGTAGGTGGAGGTCTCTCGTGTATTCGGAGATGTAGATGGAGGTCTCTCGTGTATTCGGAGATGTAGATGGAGGTCTATCGTGTATTCGGAGATGTAGATGGAGGTCTCTCGTGTATTCGGAGATGTAGGATTGTAATTGCGAATTTATTATCTGTTCAAATATTTTACTTAAAATCGGGAGGAGTGAAATGGGACGATAATTGTTTGGGTCCGTTGGATCTTCGGTTTTATAGGATGGAATAATTTTAGCGATTTGCAGCGATTTGGGGAAAAATCCCTGGGTTATAGAGAGGTTTATAAGGCTACTTAGACGGATTGATATAAGTTTAACTGCCAGTAGAAGGAGTTTGGTAGATAAAGTGTTGTAGGTCGCTGATTTAAGATTAATATTTAATAGTAAATACTCTACTTCTACGGGCGCAGTTTCTGTTAGAGATAATGAATTAGGTCTTCGATTAGATTGATGAATGCGGTGTAGAGGGGAGCGATTAGAGGTCGGTATTGTATTTGTTTTATTTGTATTTATTGTACTTTTATATGGGAGTCCCAGTCCATGCTGGGCTCTAATGTCACTTTTCGGTCGACTTTTTATTGGAATTTTATATATGAGGATTTTTTATTTTTTTTATTTATCTTTATTAAGTGTTTTATAGCGCTTATTTATATCTTATAACCTGTACATATACTAAATTGTTTATTGTTTTGGTTAGTAGATTCAGCCCTTCTGTAACCTGTGTGTTTGGTGAAAACCAAAAGTCTGGTATTCTTCACATGGGGGTAACTGCAAAGTGAAATATAACGGCAGAATGTCTGGTATTCTTCACATGGGCCAGTGTCTCATTGGTCCCCCCAAGCTTGACACTACAACAAAGCCGCCTCCGCTTTGTAGGACATTGCTATCGCTGTGAGGACCAGCCAGTGCATAATCTTGTACTTTGGCAGCCTCATGGAGTGAATAAGAACTTTCTTGAGACGCATCTTAAAGGACACTGGCCTTGAAGATGGGATGATCTAGCAAATGTCATGGGTGATAGGGAGTTCTGGTGGCGCAATTTTGTTGATAACCCGGCATAGCATT